>JADFUC010001016.1:0-142356 GCA_019722365.1 Lithospermum erythrorhizon | reverse complement strand
CTGTTGTACTTCGTTCAGTTACGTATTACTAGATTCCCGAGACATTCTCTACGGCTTTGGGGTAGAAAGTTAAAATCTTTTGGAGTATTTCTTGAGTTTGAGGATGTTGACTTTTTGGGAATTTGAGTTGACTTTGAGATTTGATGTTTATTATGTTATAGAATTGCCATTTAAGCTTAGATTATCGTATAACAGTTGATAATTGTCGATTTGTGGGGTTGAAAAATATTGAGGATTATAGTTGACTTTTGTTGACTTTTGTAGACTTTTTCTAAATGATGTTTAAATGATAGAAGTGTACTCTTGGACTTTATTTAGGTTTTGTTTCGAGGGTAAGTTGTGATTTTGAGGTGAGTAGGGGTGTTAGGATATTACGAGTTTTGTAAGTTGGATAGTGAATTGATTTGAGATTAAAGATGATTAGAAATGTGATGATTAGTTAATATCGAACGTTAGGACCTTTAAAACTAGTAATTGGAACTCGATGGGTAATAGGAAGGTGCGAACTTAAGTTGGAATAAGGTTGTCGGGGAACTTTGTTGGATTATTTTTGGAATCTCGGTATGAGATTATATGTAGGTAGAATGTTATATTATTAGATTTATTATTTATAAGTAGTAATTATAATTTTGAATGTTTTTAGGCGTTGATCATGTGGGTAAAGGTCCGTTGTTGTGATTGCTAGCGGAGTTTTATTTAAGCAGCGAGGTGAGTACTAATCTACTTTGGGGTTTACTTATCGTATGTATAAGTATATTTTGTTGTACTTGTTAGTTGTCTTGAGGATATGATGTTGTTATTCATTTATCTGAGATGATGCGTAGATGTATTTGGTTATATATATAAGTTGATTGTGTGCTTTGGCTTGGGGTTATGTTGCCTCTTTTGTATTAACTTATGATTTCTGGTGTTTTGGTTGAAAGTTGTTATTTCCTTGTGTTGTTTTGTGTCGGTGGTCTCATGAGTGGTATAGATGTTGGTGGTGGTGTTGAGTCGTGTTAGGAAGAGTTGTATATGAGTTGATGTTGTCGGTTGAGTTGATGTTGTCTGTTGAGTTGATTTGTCCGGTATCCTGCTTCGTTACTAGTACGATTTGGGAGTTGCCTCGTACTTAATGCTTGATTCGGTGATTCTTACGTACTCGTTACGATTCGTTGATAGCTTATGTCGACGGGCATAAGTTTCTCCCTGCCGCCGAGGTTAAGGTTGATTATATGCGCATTAGTTGTAGAAATCCGGACTTATATTGAGTTGTAGGGTTGTTGAAGGTTGACACTGCTGTTGAGTTGTTGAGTTGATACTATTGTTGATTGACACTATTGTTAGTTTGTTGGAGTTGATACGATTGATTGCGTTGATAGAGTTGTCGAGTTGTTGAGTCGATTGGGTGAGTTGGTTGTACAGTTGAGTAGTCGTGTTGTCGGGGTTGTTGTGTTGAGTCTATTTGGTTGTATTATGTGTTGTTTAGACTTTTTGGTGTTGTGATATGTTTTCGACTCATTTATACATTTCATGACTCATTTCTTTGTTTATGGATATTACCCAGTTACGTTAGAGGTTGCTTGATGAATTGATGTAAATTAAGATTGGGGTTGATTGGTTCATATTATCGAAGATTTCCTTGTGGATCCTAGAGTTGGTATTCATCGTTGTACATTTTCAGAGTTAAAAGTTGAGTTGATTGATGGTTGAGATAACATTTGAATGAGAACAGTAGGTACAAGAACATTATAAACCGAAGTTATGCTCATCTATAGATGATGTTGATGATATTTTATATATGGTGGAAAATTAGATTCAAATGTGTTGGTATATAAGTTATGATCCAATCACGACGTTGATACCATTAAGGTGAATAAGTTCAATATACTAAATGAGGAATTTGGGGAGATAATTCGATGCTTAGGTTATCTTGATTTAAGACATATGTTGCTTAGTTGTATTAAGATAATGAAACAATGTGGAGATTCCTATTATAAATATTCCGATAACAAATAGGTGTGTGACTATGATTTGGAGTAACACTTTAAGGTGAACTACAGATAGTTAATTGAGTTGTGTAGGTTTTGGTGTGAGATTGTATGTATGGTGGGTATCCCTAAGTTATGAACATTGAGTTGTATGCTGAGTTGTTGTGTGTTAGAGTTGTATATTAGATATTTCCGGTGATTAAGTTGTACTGCGAGTAAGTGGTTGACGTGAGGTGGGTTTATCGGTGTTAGTTGGAAAGCCATTAAGAAAAGATTTATCATGTTGAGAGTAGCATACAAAATATAATACTTGTGGTGTATAGTTGTTAGATAGGTAATGAACTTGAGTTATCCTTGTGTGTATGTGTGGTGGATTACTTCTGTGATATTTGTATTCACTCAGCTTCATAGCTGACTCACATTCGATGGGCGGGCGTCTTATGCTAGGTTATTTCTTAGCGATGACCGAGATGCTTTGGCAGTAAATGCAGCGCCCGTGAAGATAGCGATGGTGATTTGAAGACCTCAACAGTCATTACTTTTATTTTCTTTGGAGTTTTGTTGTATATAAAAGTTGTTGTAAAACCCGTTGTTTGATGTTGTATTTGTATTATTATTTTCCAGTTGTTGTGGTGTTGGTTAGTTCACCCGATGGACGAGTTGTATTATTTTATTTATCATGTTAAATGAAGTCATTTTTCTATTGTGATCCATCGTTGGTGACTCTGATTATTCAAGTTGATGACGGTCCCAACCTCGGGGAGCCCTTTGAGAGGCGGAGTCGTTACATAAATACATCTCCTATGACTTATCACTGAATCATTACTCATATTGTTCCCCCATGACTCTTCTTGAGGATTTGTTAAATTGATTTGTGACTTACCGCTTCAGATGTTTTGATTTAAATATTTTATATGATTGTTTTGGAATTATTACATTCCTCCTAGACATATCCTTTTAATGGTGTATGCAAACTTTCTATTGAAAAAGCGAGAGAGTCCTACATCTTTGATAGGGAGTAATCAATAAAATTGCCTCAATGTGTCAAATCGTTTATCCTTGAGACATTGATTCTTAGCTAACTTGTTTTAACAAAACCACATGCTTCTTTTCACTTCTCTTGAAGTTTTGTTAAAATCGCGCGTGTATGCATGCCATATGATTTTAAATGTTTTCATTCTTAAACAATGGTATAATACACACCGTACATATCATCTTTGTTCCTCAATAATTGCCCAATGAAATTCATAGATCAAGAGCCTATTCTTACTCAAGATGATATTGTATTTGAGCTTGTCGTCTCGGAGAGCACTTTTGTTCAAGGGACGAATTGACAAACTTATGATCTTTTTTTCAATGATAACTTTGTTTGAGGGATGATCTTATTACTTATTATCTTTTGAGTTTTCAAACTTTTTAAAAGAGAAAATTGAAGTAATATTTCATCATATGTCATTGTTCTTAATTTAATCCATTCATGACATATGTTTGACATCACTTGTTCTAGTTGTTGCACCTTCTTAGGTTGAACCTTGAAGTGGATTTATATGTGATGTCCTATATACTTGCTTTATGCTTCATCGTTTATCATTTTCGCTTGTGTATGAATAATGTCAAATGTGCTAAAATCATTATCTTTGACATGTTTGTGGTATCTTATTATTCTTCATTTATTTTTAGCACATGGAACAAAAGGGGGAGAACGTGTGATGCTATATATCATGCTAACATGCCCTAGTGTCTTGCTCGAGCGTACTTAGCATGTGTATATAAGCAAACCATGTCAATACTCTTGTATTGACATGTGTTTGGCATCAATGTTTTGACATCATCAAAAAGGGGGAGAATGTTGGACTATGTGTCCGTACTCTTTGTTTTGATGATTACTAAAATATTGATTTACTATCTAACATGTGTGATTAAGTATTTTTATGTAGTCATGTTAGAAAGATGTTTGCGGAGGACTTCAAAGTGATATACTTATTTAGCAAGCACAAGACCATTGACATTGAGAAGTCAAGATCTTCAAAGAACGATGCAATGTCAAATGGATTCAAAGAAGAGGATTCGAGTGTTAAGGATATCGAGTATTAGTCACTTATGGATGCAAAGCTCTTTACAAAGGTAAAAGTTAGCTTCAATAATAGTTTAAAAGTTTGCTTCAATAATAGTTAAAAAGTCTCTTGAATAATCTTAGTTGAAGCTTTATACGAGTGTATTTTCAAATTATTCTTGATAAAAAGTTGTTAACAATTTCAAAATTTTTAGAATTTTTTGTCAAAATAACATACTTTGAAAATCTTAATTTTATAAAACAGAGCTTTGAATTCATTTTACTAAAGGGTTTGAAATATATTCCAACGCTCTTTGAATCGTCAAAATCGGAGTTATATGACGGGAAATAAGTTTTTAAATATGGAAGTGATGGAGGTTTTGATAGGGGGCCGATGGAGACGTTTGATTCTGGGCTTCTCTACGGAAGAAAATCGGCTCTGAAGAGGCCGATTGAGGGAGCCGATTGAGAAGTCGATTGGGTCCAAAATTTGCCGTTTTTACAGTTTGAGCTCCAATTTTATACCTAAAAATCCCTCGACCCTTTCGGCTCCAGGCACTCTCACTACGTTTGTTAGACATTTCTAAGGCAAATCTCTTTCATTTTGACATCAATTCTTTCCTAAATTAAGCTTCAATTGTGATTATCCTCTAAGACTTTGGACTAGACTTGCTTAACTTTTATATATCTGATTGTGATAAAGAATGAGCATTCAAGGTGTTTGTTGAATTGCTCAAGAGAAAAAAACAAGTTTAGTAAGTTTATATACTCAACAAGGAGATTCAAACAGCTTCTTCATCCATTCATTAAGGAGTGATATAGAGCTAAAATTTTAATACTCTTATCTAATCAGTGAGGATTATCTTGTTCAAAAGAGTAAAAAAGAATTTTCATTGCGAAAGAAGAAGTTTAGCCTGAGTTCACAGTGGTGGTGTTCTTACTTGAAAGTGAGCCATTTGATTGTGTGGGTTACTTAAGCGAGATTTCTAATCGCTTCTAGTGGGTAGCTAGAAGGTTGTTCAGAGTTAGGTAGATCTTGAAAATGGCACAAGGTTCGCAGTAGGTGGTCTTCTTATACAAAGTGAACTCGGGTGTGGATTGATTGGTGAGATTTCTAATCGCCCACAATGGGTAGCCTAAGAAGGTTGTTCGAGGTTGGGGAGATCTTGAATGCCAGGTTTTGAGAGGAGGTGGCGAAGGGGTTCTTCAGTGGTTGCCCTAGGCGTGGCTAGATTCGTCTAGTTGGTTAGCTAGGCGGTATATATGTTGAGTTGCCTTAGCACATGCATACATTTGGTTGAACTCCGGATAATATATACGAGGTTACATTTTCTAAATCTCAAGGTTGAAAAATCGAGGGTCGAGCACTAGGTTTGCCAAAGCTCGTTAAACACCGTGTCAAGTTTGCATTTCTCTATCCCTCAACTCTTTACCTTATTGTTACATATTGATATGTTTTATAATTGTGTTAATTGATTACATGTTTGATTGAGAATTATAGCATAACTTTATAGAGAATTGATTAAATTGACTAAACGTATTTAGGTAACAATTGCATATGCTCAAGCGTTAAATATTTGTCATAATAAATCAAATACACATTTGTTTATCTATTGCATGATCATATTTGTGTAGGACTATTTGATTGGACTTTGTATACTACGTGATCACACACAAATTGCTAAAAGAGGTTAATTGGGGTAATTGAACTTAAAATTTATAAATTCAAAAATTGGGTATAATTCCGCTATAACCTAATTCACCTCCCCCCCTCCTCTTAGGTTGTCATATAGTCTAACAAGTGGTATCAGAGCGGGTCTCTACATTGAGTCTAACACCTCGTAGAGTCGATCTTGAATATGATGACAACCTTGTGTGATTCGTTTGCTTTAGGTTATGATTATAATCTTGCTCCTATGTTTTGTGCGTTTAACTTTTGTGATTGGAAGTGTAGAATGGAAACATTCTTGCAAGCACAAGACTATGGGTTGTGGATTATGGTGGAACAAGGATTGCCTAAAGCAAAACATGCCGAAGGAGCTCAATTGGATGAAAAGGCCAAATATTGGATCATGAGCACCTTTGATGATGGTATGAGAGCGAGAGTCCCCAAATGCGATCGAGCTAAAGATTTATGGGATTTCTTGGAACGAGAATATGGAGAATCGACATCATCCAATATTCTCGAAATTGTAGAGGAAGAGGAAGTAGTGCCAATAATTGATGGTATGCTTTATTCTCTTACTCATTTCAAAGAATTGAACAATAAATTGATTGATGATTTAAATGTTCTTTGTGTGAGTAATGGTTCCTCTCTTGAGATACTTGATGAGATATCACATGAACTTAAATTTTATGAAAAACTATTTAATCTCGTATGTCCTTTCTTTATGTCAAGAAAATATTTTAAAAGAAAAGGAGGACTTTGAATGTGACTCTTTGTTTTCAAAGTAAGCATGATAAAATATTTTCATACGATGACTTTAGTAGAAAATGCTTCATGTATGAAGAATATTCTTTGAAAAATAATTTCTTTTAATAGTCCCTTCATCGTACGACCAAAAAGAGTTGCCCGTTAACAAGATGGTCTCGAGCATGCGAGACTTATGCGTCGTGCACTCGGGAAATATTATTTCGGTTGTTATTGTGGGCTAAGTTTGTTATGTTAGAGCATAATAACTTGCTTTGACATTTAAAAAGTAACATAGTTGTCGTTTGAGCATAATAACATGGATGAAGTTCGGTTGGGTGTTCATGTCCCGTCAATGGAAATAATTTATCTCCGTGTCTTGATATTGTTTTCGACAATCGTTTTTTGTGAACTTAAAATTATTATTATGTCATGAACAACCTACGGTTGATGGAACAATGTAGACAGGAAAGTCGGCCAAAATGGATAATATATCACGAGGTTACATTTCCAAAATCCCAAAGGTTGAAAAGCCGAGAATTAAGAACCTTAGGTTTTGGCGAAGCTCGTTAAACATCGTGTCGAGTTGCATTTCTCTCACCGACTCTTTTACCTTATTGTTACATATTGATATGTTTTATAATTGTGTTAATTGATTATATGTTTCATTGAGAATTATTGCATAACTTTATAGAGGTGATTAAATTGACTAAGCGTATTTAGGTAACAATTACTTATGCTCAGCGTTAAATATTTGTCATAATAAATCAAATACACATTTTGTTTATCTATTCATGATCATATTTTTCTAAGTCTATTTCATTTGACTTTGTATATTATGTGATCACATACAAAGTGCTAAAAAGAGAAGATTGGAGTAATTAAACTTAGAATTTTACAAATCCGAATATTGGGTATAATTTCGTTATAACCCAATTACTTCCCCTCTCTTAGGTTGTCATATAGTCTAACAACAATAATAGGTGAAAAACAATACTTTCTTTTCTTTAAAAGTGATTTCTATTTCACTTTCCTGACCAAAGGAACCTCTCTCGTCCAGTCAGTTTCTTCTTCTCAATTCATCTTCCGACCTTTGCATTTCAAAACATTCGATTATTGTTGCTTTCTTACAAAGTAATTCCATGCCTTCAGGTAAGTAAATTTAGCTGCAGATGCAGTGGGTAGCCATACTCTCGTTATAAGCTTACACTTAAATTTCCAAGTTCCTCCGGTCTCCTTGTTTCTCTAATTTAATCACATAATTCCATAATGGAGGTTCTTCGGTTCGACTTGATAAATTATTAGTAGACCACGTTACGAACTACTACCCGACATTATCACTTTCACTTTGAGAATTCATCTTGCTCCGAAATTTGCGCAATGTCATAATTTTTTAAAAAAAAACGAAACAAAAAAAATGACGAAACAAAAAAAAATGTGTAGAGAATTCATACAGCGATACACTCACGTATAGAGGTACATGTGAAGCGAGCCGGAAAGCTCGATACGATTCGATGTATTCGGCTCGAAATAGTTCGGTTCGATGTTCGGCTCGGGGATTCAAACGTAGAGCCGAGCTTTTATTTTCATTATTCGCGAACCGAGCCGAACGGTTCGAAAAAGCTCGGCTCGGTTCAGCGAATTCATCAGAAAATATATATATGGACCTTTGGTCCAATAATCCCCTCCCACTAGTCGATATAATACCCTGCTCCTGCTTTTTATGTATTAGTCATTAGCCCAATTAGTTTGATACCCAGAGCAGTAAACTGGCTTAAAATCCAAAGATTAAAACATAAACATATAACCCTCCCCCTATTAACCATTACATCATTTATACATTTGCTCCTCTTTCTGTATGTTCTCTTAATCTACCGATATCTTAATCTCACCGTCTCTCGAACTGGGTGATGATGAGCTCAATCTTTCATCGCCTTGTGAAACTCATAGGCGATGATGTTGGGTTATAATATAAACCTTACAATTCGATCAAGGTAATTGATTTTGAGTTAGTAGGTTTGACTTTTGACTTTAGGTTTGATAAAGGCGATTTAGGTTCGATTTTGGTTTGCATGTTTGTGTACTTTTTAAGGCTATGATAATATTTTTTAGATTATAAAACTAAAGAAATCGATTTGAGGCGTATTTTGGCATGACATCTTGTTGTTTGCGGCCATGATGTCTTGGGACTTTCTTGAAGACGCACCAAATCGGGCCTAAATTTTTTAAAAATGATTTGAATAAGCTTTTTCGAGCGGTTAAAAAGCAGGCCGAATATCAATTTTGATATTCGGCCGAGCATGAGCACCGAATCTTTTTTTTGAAGCTGAGCAGGCGAACTTCGAACAGCAGGATGACCGGTTCAATTCGGCTCGTTCTGACCCTCTTGGCAGTAACTTCAAAGTCCCACGGCTTAACACATTATTATTTACTTTACAAATTCTATGCAAATCAATATTCCAAGATTCTTTTTTATAGAGAGTATATCAATTATTGTATATGGTCCAGCTTCCAAGATTTTTTCATTTTGATTGATAAATTAAAGAGAAACAAACAACAATTTAATCATAATATCATAATCGATAAGCAATTAAAAAGAGAAACAAACAACAATTTAATCCCACTTAAGAATTTAACAAGCAACGTAATCATCATTTATTTTACAATGATTTTTGTAAAATAGTTAATTAAAATAGATATATTAGCTAGTCGATCAATTTTACAACTATTTTGTACTTTATGAAAAATAATTAAAAGTAATCTGTGGCCAAAATGAATGAATAATAATCAATGAACTTATCATAGAAAAGATGAAAATCCTATATTAATATTGTGAGAGGTGAAGAATGGGAGAATACTTTTATTTAGTTTCCTTTTATGCGGGGATACCTATATACACAAGGAAAGCGTTTCGGAAAAAGTCGATCAGCTATGAAATGTCCCAGTATCTTTCCGAGGCGTCCCGCGCTTTCGAGGCGTCGGCCGTCATATCGTCCCATCCACATGCCGTCCGGGGCCGAGGCTCATTGTAGCTAATTAGTACCCGTGCTTCGTAGACTATCAGTCAATCCTCCTACACTTGATACCACGGCACTAGACAGTATCCTCATCCTTTACTTTCAAAAGTATTTCTTCGGCTTCGCATAGCAACATGGAACAATGACATCAATATCTTCTTGGCCTTTTTACATTAGAATCTTGGCCGTAATGTAGTTGATGATGTAGATGGTAACTTAACCACCTTTTTTCAAATTGTTAGAGATAGGAAGATATGTCAAAAGCATCTTCCTCTGCCTATTTGCCTGCATTATAGGTTTCAACTCCTTTTCGAGTAGCTCCTCTGCCACGTATCACGACAATATCATCTAATTATGGATTTTTTATGTTTGTCGTACCTTTTGCATCGAGTTTGCGTGTACAAGAAGAGAAAAGAGATTATTTTTTTTGGATCAAGAAATTAAGTTCAATAAGTGATGATCAACTTGTAAATTAGTATAAGCTATATGCAAATTTGAATCCATCTGTCTTTTACATTTGTATAAGTATGAGCTATATGTTTGTGGGTATGACACGAATAAACACATTGATAATTCCATAATTAATTGGGGTGATCGGGTGGTCAGATTGGGCCCCGCCGAAGATAAGTTAGAGTCGCGAAGAACGAATAAATGGACACAGACCCGCGCTGAGTAAATAGGATCTGGCCCAACAAGTGGGTGGTTGTCCGCCTCGGTAAGGAGAAGAGACGTTAGAACTCAGCGGCAGTTCGGCTCAATTAGCGTGTGTAATTAAGTCCGTAATTACTCGACCATTAATGAGCCGCAAATCGTGTCGGTAATGGAAAGGGGCCATCCAGGCTGCGACCAAATGGCCGACCAAAATAGGCTATAAAGGTAAGCGTAGTCGAATCAGTAAGTTCCGGCTTTGATAGACAAAAAGAAACTCCATTTTAGAGAAACAAACTCTTTTGATCATTTCACAACTTGATAAATCAGTGTTTTCAGTAGGATGGCCTGTCTTTGTTTTGGAAGCTCTCATTTGGACTAAAGTATCGAATGCAGAACTTGGAGGATTTGTGATCCCGTACAACACGAAACCAGATCATCACCTGTATATAGCTATTCCAAACCGGAAATTCTACATATGTCACAACAATCATCTTTCAATCTTCGTCCCAATCAAAACCGTTCTTCTCAAATTGAACATCTCTCATAACACCATAGAGCTTTTTCCATGCCTTAAAGTCTATTTTTCTTATTTTCTTTGGTCAAATTTAAGTCGGGAGACTTGTTCACATATTCAACTGTAGATCGTAGTTCTTGAGGCGTCCGACCATCACCGTCACCTTTATTTCTTTGCGCTATCTGATCAATCAACAAAATCCCCAAAGCAAGATCCATCTCTCTAGTCCAACAGATGTACGGCCTAGTTGTTTTAATCTATTCATTGGACAAGAAACTGGAAGTGGCACTTTGAGTTTGGTACAAGTTACTAACTCCCGCCACTTTCTTAGCATACATAGCTATGTTAAAATTCTTCTCTCCATCTTCAAACAATGCAATCCTATAAAATAAACCCATAAATTTCTCAAGCCTAGACAATTTGACAAATCAATCTCATCACAAACCAAAAATTACTATAAGCATCATACAAAGTATTAATATACGACAAAATCAATCAGTATAAGATCCTCAGGGTTCAGAAAGCATGATAACTATAATGTTAAAACCACAGTACCAAACTCCATCATTCCCCAAATTGTGCAATACCAACCTTTAGGAACCTAAACCATGGGAACTTAAACACCTCAAGATTAGGTCCTCATAGAACAACAAAACATCATTTTAAACACATCATACTACTAATCACAGAAAAAAAAAAAAAAGTAATCCCTACCAACAAGTAATCAGAAAAATTGTCTCAATTTCAAAACTTAAACTAAACTTAACTCCGTTTAACGATAATCTCCATCCATTTTACCAAGCATAACCTAAATAGACTAATAATGAGAAGTAACCTGAATATAGAGCTTTCATATTCCAACAATAATGACACATCACAAGAACTGAAGGAAACATTACAAGACACCTAGATAATAATTCAACTGAAATAATATTTCATTAACCATTTCAGGATTTACCTTGGGATTTACATTGGAGACCATCATTCTAAAATTTGGCTTATTAACTAAATAATTGCATTATTATCCTAAAAAGTGGAAGAATTATTTCGATCCCAATATTACAAGCACATTGAATAAAAAATGACCTAATAAATGAATAATATATTAAATCCTTTTTCAGTCAGTATTGCTTGTATTAGGGTTGAAAACAATTCTACCATTTTATAATAATAATGGTATTTGAATTAATAAGCTTTCATTTAAATGATGGCCTCCAATGTAACTCAGAGATAAACTATAAAATGAATTAATAGAAATATTATTTCAGTTAATCTTAATAATATAATCCTATTTTTAAATTGTAATAATTTGCATGACTGTAGAAAGAAGAAGCAATATCCATTCAGATGATCCAAAACAGTTAACAGCACCAGCAGACTTCATTACAATATAGCCTCTTCAACCAAATGGACAATCCTATAACCAACTTTATACCCACATATTCACAGAATCAAAAGAAAATCTTTCATGATTCAGTACCTTACAATTAGAGCTTTACATGAGTGAAATTCGAGCTGCAAAAATTTACAGCTAAGCTCGGAAATTGTTGGCTCACCGATCGGAAACTTAAAGGCTAGTTCACTTATTTTAATAAATCAACTAGTAAAACTATATAAAACTAATTAATTCATGATATTAAGAAGCTAGAAAACAATAACTAGTTCTCTGCAAGAAATAAAAACAATACCTCTCAAACAGCTTAAACTTTCCATGAGTTCCATCAACTATATAGCAGGCACTTGCTTCATAGGATTAATAGCTAAAATGACAAAAACAAGTTTAGCAAACCAAAACTCTAGAATATTTTCAAGCTCAATAAGGTACCACCTCAATGACAAAGAGATAGTAATAGTTGACTTTCAACAAACAAAATTATAAACTTTATAAATACTATCTTTCAATATATTTTTCACCATTATACAACAATATTTGAATTCAAAGCTGATTCGTAAGTGTAGAAACCTAAACACGTGAAGAATCGGAAATATTAAGGAAGCATTACATAAAGAAATGCTTGGAGAACAAGAAAGAGGAAAGTTCTAGAGTCTTCATTCTTGGGGGTAATTAATTACATTTTAGGCAGTAATTAATGTCACTTTTTCTTGAAAAGGAAAGGAAGGAGGGAAAGTGCTTTATGGTTTGTTAATGAAGCACATAAATGCAACTTTTTTGTATAGTATTTGTATGGCTGTGTGGAAACGCCACACACCCGATGGTGGTTGAAATAAACCTTGTAGGGTAGGAGCAGGAAAAGTTTATTCTTATTCTTAGAATTATGAGAGTTTATCATAATTAACCGTAAAATTGTAGAAAATAGTCATGAGAGATTGAAGGCGTATACCAGAGAGACTTGTGTCACGGAGTTTTCGTGTGAGAAAACATCTAGTTGAAGGTAAGTAGAATAGGGTTCTTGAGTCACATGCTTGATCTTCATGATGTGTGGTGGATCTGCTGGCCAGTGGATGTATCTTTCACGTTGAGGGAAGCCGGGTAAAATCTTTGTATACGATTTAATTTTCCGCATTATTTTTCTTTACGCTTGTCATATAAGATTAGTGGTATATCATCTGGTTTGCTTGTTGTTGTTGCATCCTAGATGGGATCGAGTTATTGTCAAGTATGGATTATATTAATGTGGTGTAAGTTTACTAACAAAACTAAAAAGTCAAGCGTCAAATTTCATGTCATATGGAGTTAATTATTTAATATTCTTTGGCTTTTGGATATAATGGAATATATCAAAATGACTATTAACATGTTTCTTATCTATTGTAAATGCCCATTATATATAATTGCATATTTGCACTCCTTTCTTAGATTATTCAATTCGGGAAACCGTCTCATGTTATTACATAATAAGGTGGCGCTATAAGACCCTTAAAAGCATTGCACATTTGCCCCGAGACATATCTCCAGGCGGTAAGGAAGCCGAGGCTTGTTAAATCTGACACCACAGCACCCCGTGCGGTATGGGTTGAGTCATAAGTGGCGGAGGAATCTCGTATTGAAGTGGTTTAAGGAAACTCTCGTCACGACCGGTTAAGGCACGTCTGCTGATTTAACTCATTTATGGAATCGGTAAAGGCGCCGGTACGTAGTATGTGGTTTACCGCTCACCAAGTATGACGGTTTTCGCTTTTAAAAGCATTGCACATGTTAATATTAATATAGAGTACTATCCAAAAAGCATAAAGACTTGACCTTGAAACTCAGGGGTGAGATGTTGGCGTTTAGAAATGTCAATTTTCACCTCTTCAAAGTGTATCCCAATTGCCCTTTTTCAAGAATATACAAAACATCAAAATTTCATAATCATCTTATTTCCACAAGTATTTAGCTGAAACTTTGAAGATTACTAAGTATAATGGAAAATAATTTAGGGAAATACAGAATTGAAGATGAGAAATACTCCATGTATACTTTAAGACTCATCTTTGCAATTCATTTATATTCCAGCAAATTATTCTCGAAGCCTTCTTTGTCAGTACAAAATGGAAGAAAAGTCTAGTCAGAGGTCGTGGTTACGTTCCTACCGTTCCACTTTTAAATGAAAAAGAAAGAGTCAGCGTTTATTGACATGGCAGTATAAAAACATATATGAAATGATTACTTTGCCCCTAAATCAAACTTCCTTTAGTACAGTTACAAATGAAAGCTAAAATGAAAAATAATTTCAGGCCTGTTTTTATTTACTCTTTCGGTGGGCTTTTAGCAGCCATGGGAGAAATCAATGGGGTAATAAATATTACTATGAATTAATTGAGGATTTGGTCCCACAAAATTACAGTTTAGTTCTCGATAGTTACTACTATCTCTAATCCATGATTGTCGTTTTAAAAAATTGAGATGGAGCTTTGACCATCAATTATTCTTAAACTATAATTTGAAAAACTATAAGAAAATAATATTATGAAACTATTTTTAAAGACGAATCTAACTATATAAATTTTATATTTATTAGAGTAAAAATAACTATTAATCGTTGGTCAAAACTCTACCTCGATTTCCAAAAACGACCATCATTTTGGATTGGAGGGAGTACAAAATAATAATACTTGAAAATGACACAATTGTTGTTGTTTGATCCTCGACTGATGAAACTGTTTAATCTTTTGGGGCAAATTTGTTATTTCGATGAACTTTGGGACCAAAATAATAAGGTCATTGATTTTTACACTTCAACAAGTGATAACGGTACTCTACGTTTAGTACTTTCTCCATCCCAAATTCTAAGGTTTATTTTTCTTTTTTGGAAATCCCAAAATTGATTCTTTTTTAGTTTAAAAATATGGAGGAAAAAACTAATTTGTAAAACAACAGTTGAATTTACTAAAACTTTGTGAAAAAATAAACATTCCTTAAAAAATTGGATAGAGTATAAAAATAGATAAAAATAACAAATGAATGGAATTTCATAATAATGAAACGAAGTGTAAAAATCATTAGTCAATAATAATTTTACTATCGTCAAAACGACATCATTTTGAACATGTGCGCCGACAAAGTTTTCCTTTCTAATATTTTACGTCAAAATTTAATTGTTCCATTACTCGAGAAATCATACGCAACAATTGTGTTGGACTTTCGAGAGTTAATTTGTAACAATATAGCTATATGAGACTAAATTGGAGCTTGATCCCATTATCTAAGATTAAATCGACATTTAACTTTAATATGTACTGTTTTTCAAAAATCATTTCAATATTTATATAGGCAATCCACGCGTTCATATTAATTTCTTGCAGTTATATTATGAGTTGTGACATCTGACAATACCCTTGATTTGAAACAAGCTCAAAGTAGACATATTCCTGATTCTCTTTTCCGATATTTTGTTGGATCGGATTCATAATATCAAATTTAACATTGGTATATTAAAAATGAATTTTAACTCTTTCATGAGTTGGACAAAATGAAATACATAGTGAATTAGCAGACAACTTAATTTTAAGACAATTCAATCTGCTAGAAATATCCATATAACCCCATCAAGAACTGATGGTTTGTTGCAGAACATGTTATCACAATCCACCTAGTATTTGGAGACTCGGAAGTTAGCATCTACCTATCTTCTAACACATTTCATTCATAGCAACACAAACATAAAAACAAACTTGCAATGAGTTAAGCTAACTATTTCGACTGTTGGTCTTTTCTATCACTGTTTGCAAACTTTCCAAATCTAGATGAGAAATGAGGGCGAAACGCTTGTTGAAGAGTCTATCGACCTTGACTAGGGGCCGTCATGGCTTGCACCGAGGACTTCATATCAGAACTAATTTCAGTTTTTGTAGGAGCCTCGAATTTGTTCTTCTGCTTTCCGTCGTATGTGAAACTAAATGCAATCACCTGGGAAACAAGATATGGGGACAATCAGAAATCAAGCCGAATCCCAATCCTCGAACAGTTAGTTGGTTCAACTCAGCAAGGAATAGATACATATGAGAACATGTCAAATGGGATTGAGAGCGACCTACCGAGTGTCTTAAGTTCTTAACTAACCGAAACATTACAGTGCAAACATACCTGAACTGGAGTTGCAGCTATTAGCTTGCCTCCTATTGCACCTCCAACGACTTGCCCAACAGGATCACTTAGTGAAATGCTAACACCTCCAGTACGATTGCGAGGGCTACCAGTTTTGGCTGGCAAGTAAGAACCCGACAGGCATACTATGTCAAAACGCCCCTGGATAAATTACTGAAAAACATCAGCATAATGGTGAACCAACTCAGGTATGCATACACATATTCCTAAAGGTAGCACAGATTTATCATCAATTTGTAAGTCAGTCTCCCTAATGATGGATAAATTCCACTTTGCCTTTACATGTTTTGTAGTATCCCAGACTACCTCCGGTTTAATGATGTAACACTTCATATGAAGAAGGACTTCTATGTCCTTCCTTGCTCTCATCAAGAACAATCACTAAAATACTCCATTCAAAATAATGTGAACATTGGTTTCGTTATAGTATGTTCTCTTCCCTGAAGATTTGGTGGTAAAACTGTTGGATCAAAAACCTGAGTATGTACTGCAAATACCGCATAAGGAGCCCTATAGAGCTATAGAATATAACACCAATAACTTAAACAAAAATAAAGGTTAACACCTGCCTGAAAAGGTACATCAGTAGAGCATACATAACAAGGTCAGAAATAAGTAGAAGAACCTCATATGTGACGGGGCCTTTAGAAGAGCTAGGCAGCTGAAGAGTTACTGCAGAAACTGAACCACAGGCTGATAAGATACAAAGGGCTCTGTTCTTCTTCACAAAACAACGTATTTTGGTCGCGACATCCTGAAAAAGGGCATGATTACCTTTCCATGTTTCACAGCTACCAAAAAGAAAATGATGCATTTATCATAAACATTACACTAGTCAGGGACTCGGGGCATTCAGAGAAAAAGTTCAAGACAAAATTTATTGTGAAACTCCAATTGTTTGTGATTAGAAACACAATATCGAGTATCAATGCTTCTCCTGAGACTAAAAAATGAATGGTTACGGAATTACTAATAACAAATGGTTTTCATCTTTTTCTGTAATTCTAAGAAGTAGAGGACAACGAGAGCTTTAATACCTCTCCTTCATCAACATATATGGCATGTGGCATAAACGCCTTTCCAGCTGAGCTTACCATCCACTTTCCTGGCAAAAAGAAAACAACACATCAATAAACATCTTGCAATCTATCAAAAATTGCAAAACACTCAATTTATAAAACACCAAGATAAGACATAAGTATCACCAAAATCAGCTTTCTTACGAATAATCTTTCCACGAGAAGATCTAAATAAATTATTTGACTACAAAATTCCATGTTGTATAGCGAGAAAGCCTGAACTTCAGAGTGGAAAGTCATGCGAAATTAATACATAACTTGTAAATCAGGACCACCAATTACAAAGAAATGAAGACAGGCTCCAAAGATTCGGGGTCATCAATCTTAATTTTATTGATAACCTTTGCTAGGAGCTACAGTTAGCATTAATCATCCCAAACTGACATTAGACATGGAATTATAAATCACAATCTTTTTTAAGCAAGCTCCTATGCACATATGTTACCTGTATCTTATTCACTAAATAACATAGACTTAACTCACCGTTATCATAGAGATATACATTGTTTGAACATGTACATGAAAGAAGCTTTCAAGTTTGAGTCAAAATACTATTAGGTGATGGGCTCATGGGCAGTATCATGTAATAAAACAATATGGGTATCAAACACACAAGGCTAAGGCATTAACTTCAGCTAAGACATGTAATCCAGTGACTCTTAAAATCAGTAGCGGAACATGCTTTTTTATGTACGGGAGCAAATGAATTAATACTAGATAAATAAAAGAAAGAACACATACAAAAGGTAGGGGAAAGGACGACACTATTTTTTTGAAAATTATAACAAAAATTAAATTTATTTTCAAAATTAGAGGCGATCACCCCTCGACCCCCAGTTCTCCATTACTTCAAATGATCTTTAGTTTAATTACAAATCAAAAGTAAAAAAGTAGCGAGAGGCCAAAAAATATTTTAAAAATCATAATGAGTAAGAAATAATTTTTAAAATAATATTACAATTTTGTTTTTCAAAAAATTAGAGACGGTCACCATTCGACCCTCCTTAGTTCCTCTGCTACTTCAAATGATAACGAAATTAACTACCAAATGAAGAAATATCAAATGAAACCAACAACTGCAACAAGAAAACCGCACCAACAAGTGCTAGTTGTTGCACCCGGCCACTTCCCGGAGGCCGTCCCGTAGGACGCTTTTGCCCTGAAGGTGCAGGTGGCATAAGAAAAAGCCCAGAGGACAAATTAGTCATAAAACTTTTACTACTTCTGCCATTTGCATTTGCAGGCTGCAATGAAACATTCAGGTCCAATTGTTTGTTCAAACCACTAAAATATGAAGCTCCTACCGACTCCGTTACCACCATTTCATCTGCAAAAAAAAAAAAACTGTCATCAATCACATAACTAAAGAAACATTTAAGCAAAAACTGAAAGCACCTCCTAATAAATATGATTAAACTCAGTGACAGAATCAGAAATTTTAAGTAAAGGCTAATTATGAAAAATATGATTCAAAGTATAAAATTTTGAATGGACAGACAAAATATTTTTTGAACAAATATTAAAATTTTATATTTCAAAAGTAGACATTTATTATTCAAAAAATTAACAAGTGGAGTCCACTTTCCTACTTCGCAGTGGAGGAACAGTCGCCCCTCTAAAAAATTTTTAAAAATTATATTTTTCTTATTAAAAAATAAATTTTACCCAATTACGTTATTTAAAAATTGGATTGTTCGCTCCTAATTTTTATATATTTTTCTTTTTATTTATATAATATTAGTTCTTCGCATTTCCTATAAAAATTTACGCCTGCCTACATGCTACCTCACAAGTTCCATAAGTGCTTAAACTCCAATGATCATAATCAGACCAACAAATAAAAATGAAGTATGTTACAGAGGAAAAAAATATTCAGTATAATTTTAAGAAAGGTTTAACATGGGTTTTTCAGTTACACTTGAAAAGTTGAAAAAACACCAGCAAACCGAAAGTAAAGCTGGAAAACACTTAAACACAGGAAAAAATGGTTTTTTTAAGAAGGGTTTAATATGAGTTTTCCATTTACTAAGCAACAAACAAGAAATAAATTGGAAAAAAAACAGGGAAAATGATTTTTTTTTTTTTTTTTAAGGTTTAACATGGATTTTTCAGTAACACATGAAACGTTGAAGGGATTATGGAATTGGTGGACAATGTTTTGGGGAAAATACATACCCTTCATTCTAGGGGGGATTATGGAATAGGTGGACAATGTTTTGGGACAGATGGAGGGAGGGTGAAGACAAGAGAGAATGAAAATAGGGATCAGATTTATAAAGCTTTGGGAGTTGAGAGAAGATATTGGTTTTGTGAAAAAGGACAGAATATAAATTTGTCTGAGCCCGGGTTCGAACCGGGGACCTCTAGTGTGTGAGACTAGCGTGATAACCGACTACACCACCCAGACCTTGTTGTTTGTTAACATTGATTAACAGATACAAGTTAACACGCCCATAAGTACCCTATGCTAGAATGTTGTTAATATAAAACTTGAACTAACTATTCGATAGTAAGTTTTATATATAATTGAAGTAGTACCATAGAGTTATAAAATAAGTGCTTGTAAGAACACTAAAAGAATTTAGAGACCGTTGATATTTACATTAAAAATAGCAAAAGATAGTGTAACATTAGCCTAAAAATTGATGAGTATTAAACGTTTTTTTCATCATATGCCTTATGTTGTGATTTGATTTCTTCATTTCAGGTTAATAGCTTCTTTGAATTTCTATCTAATAAACATTGTCAAAATTTGAGTTAATATTTTTTTATAGATATTCTATAAGTTGAAGTAGAATATAACTGGATTACAAATAGTTGAAGTTATTTCAATTTGGCTTAACTGACATTTCAAAGGAGATAAAGAAAGATCTACATCTTTTCCATATCCAATTGAGCTATTTCCTGAATCAGTTAGGGTGGCAGAGTTCCATGTTGTAGAAGGCGAGCCTTGTGGGGCAGATTCTTCATAGTATGAAACAAGTAGCAAGTGGCGTGGGCTTTGTAGCTTTTTTCGTATAGCATGGCAATAATGCTTGTGAAATAATTTTCCTTCGAAACAAGCCTTAATTGATTCGAGCTGCAATTTTTCACCCTTGATGTTGTATAGTTGGCCAGCATTTAGTTTTGCTAGTTCATATGTATTTAAATATGCGCTGCCAGATTACTAGTATGAAGCCCATTATATTTGTAATAAAAAAGATTTATGATTACCATAGTGTGAAGCCTAAATGCTTATCTCGTAAATCGTTTGTAAAATTAGTTGTTGACTTCTTGATTGCTTCTCCATTTGGCAGTGCGATGTTGGTATGATCGGCCTACCCGGCATTGTAAATAATGGTCTACACATTGAAGTGAAAGCTGTAATAACCCGTTATGAAAAAAAAAAAAAAAAAATTAAATTTTTTCGATTCGGCGGTGGGACCGGAATAGTATATTTTTTTTCGATGATGATATTATTTCGTAAAAATTTTTGGTAATTTCATTTTATAATTTAGTAGTGTTTGCCATGGAAGAATTTTATCTTTGAATCGGGTTAGGTGAGATTTAGGAGAATGCTTGAAGAGCGAGCGGGACTCGTGTTTTTATAAATATCTTGCAAGCTTATCCTCCACATCATAAAACCAAGTCATCATCTTACATCTTGTTCCATTTTGGCCGAAATATTCACCCTCCCCCACTTAAAAATTTCATTTCCATTTCTCTCTTCAATTGTCGCTCAAACTCAAATCGGATTGTAGAATATTGTTCTCCCCATCGTTCTCTTCGAGTTAAGGTAAGAAATTTCAAGTCTTTCGAGATATTTCTTGGGTTTTGAGATAGTTGACTTTTTAGTTGACTTTTTTCATAATTGAATTTTTATGATAAATCTTAGTTAGTTATGGAGTTACGTGGCGTATTTGAGTGATGGTGCATTGATTTAGAAGAGATCGTTTGAGGGCGTTATGAGTCGGGATTGAGTTTTTAGGCTTCCGGTTGACTTTTTATATGGATATTTTTTTTTATAAGACTTTAAATGTAATACGAGGTTATATTGGGACCTTATTATAGTTGTTATGATGTTAAATTGGTGATTTAAAATTGATTAAAAGGGTGTTATGTTGAAAAAGTGTAAATTCAAGTTGGATTATAATTGATATTTCGAATTATAGATTGTTAATTATGGACTTGATGATTAGTTAGAATAACTTATAAAATTCGATTTGTAATGAGAAAGTGATAAGATGAAAATTTAGCGGGGGGTTGACTGGGTTGTGTCCGATAGGATTATAATTCGATAATTTATCCGTCCTGTTAAATTGTTTTAGAGATGGATTCCCCTAAGAGTTGGTTATGTATCTTACAGAGCCGGTATAGTAGTAGAGTCTTGATTATATGCTTTTTCTGGAGTGTTTTTTAGGCGTTGATGGTGGGAAAAGAGGCGATTACCTTGATTGTTTTCGAAGGTTTTGCGGTAGCCTTCGCGAGAGTGAGTACTTATCTCGCGGAGTGTTACTTCACGTGCTTACTTTAGAATTGTGTGAACATGTTATTGTGATATGATTATGTGAGAATAATATACCTGTTCATTGTGATATGAGTATGTAGAGAATGATATACATGTCATTGTGTTATGATTCTGTGAGAATGATATACATGTAATTATATGATTATGTGATTATATTACGTAGGCGTTGAAGATTGTGAGGTACGTAATGGCTTGAACTCCCAACTTATATTTTGATTTTACGTGGCCTTGTCGGCAACATGATTTACGTGGCCTTGTTGGCGATTGTGTTTGACTTCACGATTGTGAGATGTTTTTAGGCTGTGTGCTTGGATATTGTTTGGGAGTAGAGTGGCTGGTTATTGAGGAGGTGATGGTTAGAGTTATCTATGACTTGAGGTGACTTGAGTATCATGGGGTGACCACATAGTTGGGATTAGTAGAGATTAGGTGACTCTCCTTCCTTGCGAGGATATGTGGCGCTATTGGCTATACTCACGGTATAGATTGCGGTTTGGCCTTATACTTCGGTATAAGAGTGGGTATGACTACTGTTTTTGTCGGCTTTCTTTGTGTCTTTGGCGGTGTGGCCCACATCTTCTGATTTATGGCGTGCGGTTTGGCCTTATACTTCGGTATAAGGCGGTATGAGTCTTTTGATCACTGCTTGTATGCATTGTCGATGTGGCCTATACTCTACGGTGTAAGCGTGCGGTGTGCCTTATACTTGGTGTATAAGGCGGTGTGCACTTATACTTAGTGTGTAAGGAGCCGGTGTGCCTTGTCTTGGTGTATAAGTGCGGTGTGCCTTATACTTTGTGTATAAGTGCGGTGTGCCTTATACTTTGTGTATAAGTGCGGTTTGGCCTTATATTGCGGTATAAGTCTTGAGGGTGATTATTGATTAGTCCGTTCCTGCGGTGACAATTGAGTATATATCTTGGCGTTAGAGGTTGGTATCTTTGGTGGGGATATATGAGAGATAGGAGGTTTGATGACTAGAGTTTTAATGGATTGTTGAGTCTATTGATTTCTTTACGAAGTGTGTGCTTTATTTGAACCTTCTAAACTATATCTTCATGTATTATGTGAGATTTCTGTGAATTATGTTGTATGACCTTTTTTAGGTAGTCACGGATATATGTATTTTATTCATGTTTGACTATTATATTGATTGACTCATTCCGTAACAAGGTAAGTTACCCACATTATTTAAGTTTCACTATTTCATGACTTACCCACTTTTAGCATTGGGCGGCATTTCGTTTAATGCCGAGGTTGTGGGCGTCGAGTTAGACGAGAAATTTTGTTTGAGTTTTGTTAAAGTGTGGCTAGGTGAGCATCGGGTGGTTGAGGATCCTCACAGTCGCATTTTGATGTGTTGTCAACCGTTTTGATTGTTGTATTTTCCTTTTGAAACTTTAGCCTTGTCATTTGTTGTCATTTATATTCGAGGATCTGATGCGTATCATCTATTGTAACACTTGCGGCATTACTTTCTTTTGAGATATGTTGTGTATATATATGGGTTTTGTCGTTTCGATGTATCGGTGATGGATTATAAATTTTAAAAAGCATTTTGATTTGGGAAACTTAATTGTCATTCACATTTTTGGATGAAGCAGATTGTATTTTTTAAAGCGAATTGATATCCGTCGGTTTGGTGACTTTCTGGTGTTCAGTTTTAATGACTCTCACCTCGGGCGGCGGGCACAGGGTAGTCGTTAATTTTGAGTATCAGGCTTAGGTTTGATTACTTGGGTATTTGTGTGGTTGTGTGCCTCTTGTTTTCTTTAGTCGAGGAGGAGTGGTGTCTTTTGTATGAAGTGCAGTGTCTTTTCTTTTGTTTAAGTAATTTGTTGAGGGATGCCACCTTGGTCGTGGGAGAGGTAGAGCGAGGAGGTGCCGGAGTGGGCCGAGGAGGCCGAGGCTGGTAGGGGGTATAGGCGTCGATGGAGTCTGGCGTGGACAGCGAGGTCGGAGGTGAAGTCTTGAGCATGTTGAGGACGTTGAGGTAGACCTCGTAGAGAGTGTGAATGCTCGAGGTGGTGAACAACGGGGGGAATTCGAATTCGAGCAAGTTGTTTGACCCGGTTTTCGAAGAGGATCATGAGAGTTTCGGGGGGGTTCGCAGGCTTCGGGCTATTGAGGTAAATCCGGGACATGAAGTGGAATTTTTTTGAGCCGATGGGGATTGTGGGCGAGATAGGGAAGTGAGAGTTTGCTACTTATAGACTTCACGAGGGTGCCCGTGGCCAGTGGGAGAACTTGAGTGCATCTCTGAGGCTGCGAGAGGGAGGAGTTCGTATTTCTGGGAGGCGATTTGTTGAGCTCTTCCGGGAGGTATTGCTTGGAGACCCACATGGCGGCTCTGGAGAGAAGGCTGATTTCGTTGACCACGAGGGTTTGAGGTCGGTGGAGGAGTCACGAGGCGTTCGGTGGTTTGTGCCGACTGCTACGATATTTATCAGTAGAGGCGAAGAGGATCAGATTCGGGGATGGATTGGCGTGGGAGATCGTCACGGATCTCCTTGATGGAGTTACTAGTTTTCACCATGTTGTGAGGAATGCGTACGAAGATGAAATGGAGTTAGGAGCAGGCGAGTGGATCGGAGGAGTCGACTTGAGACTTTCTATTCCAGTAGACCTTCTAGCTCACAGAGTTCGGAGGAGGAGACGGACGGCCAGTAAATCTGGCGAGTCACTTGATTGCTCGGCAGTCCGCCCGAGTTATGTTACTACTCATACGCACGGTGGGCGCTGCGAGATCCGGCGGGAGTCGGAAGTAGTCTTAGGGGTCGGAGAGGTATCCTTGTTACCGTTGTGGTAAGATTGAAGCGCGAGGTGGCGGGATTGCGGGGAAGAGATTGGTCTTATGCTACTCGATGCAGTGACGGGACATTTAGCGAGTGTCCCCGGGCACCCGGAGGAGCTTGGCCTGATTGACTGTCGGGCGGTTATCGAAGTCGTGGTGAGTCGATTGACGGCCGTGGGGAGGCCGGGGATATGGGCTATCAGGACCTCGGAGAAGTGTCGTGGGTAGCGGCCCCAGTGGGCTGGTCGAGGCAGTTCATCTTTGTTACATCGAGAGGGCGCGAGGATACCCCGGAGTGGTGGCCAGTGCATTATTTACGTATGATATTGAGGCCGAGGTGTTGTTTGATTGCGAGACTCGCAGCGTTCTTTTGTTTCTCGAGTTTATTACGCCTTGTCTGTATGTAATTGTGCCTTTATTCCACTTGAGATTATGACACGCAATAGAAGTCGGTTAATAGTTAGATTAGTATATAAATCCTTTGATTGTTGGTGGTCGATTGTTATGCTGATGATTTACTTCCATTTGAAACTACGATTTTGACCTTATCTTGGGTATGGATTGGTTGGGAAACATCATGCCGTTATTGATTGCCATCGGAAGGAGATTGCTTTTATGGGTTCGGGGAGCCGGATATCGATTTGTGGGAGACAGAAGATTTGCCGAGTTTTATATCGGCACTGGAGGCTAGGAGATTGATTCGGAAAGGTGTATTGGGTTCAGCAGGATGTGGTTGATTTGAATAGAGAAGAGAAACAGGGCCGGGGATGTCGAGATTGTTAGAGTTCAAGGATGTTTTCACGAGGACTTACGGGGTTGCCACTAGAAAGGGAGGTCGAATTTGCTGTGAGGTTATTCTGGTATGGCACCAATTTCTCTTTCGCGTCTGAGGATGGCTCAAACCCGAATTGCGAGGAATTGCGGACTCGGTTCACGGGAGTTGTTGGACAAAGGGATTCATCGGACCCGAGTGTATCTCCGTGGGGTGCTGATGTTGTTTGTGAAAGAAGGATGGTTCGATGAGGGCGTGCATTGACTATAGGCGGTGAATAAGTCACCATTAAGAACCGATACCCATTGCCCAGAATTGATGATTTGTTTGATCAGCTGAAGGATGCCAAGGTGTTCTCGAAGATTGATTTGCGGTCTGGTTATCATCAATTGAGGATCAAAGGGGAAGATATTCCGAAATCGGCTTTCCGATCTCGTTATGGGCATTATGAGTTTATAGTGATGCCATTTGGATTGACGAATGCACCGGCGGCCTTTATGAATTTGATGATGGAGCGAATTGTTTGGGGAGTAATACGGATGAATTTGTGGTGAGTATTCATTAATGATATTACGATATATTCTAGAGGGAGGAGGAACATGAGAGGCATTTGCAGATTGTGTTGAGACCTTGAGACAACACCAATTGTATACTGAAGTTTTCCAAATGTGAGTTACGGTTGGCGAGAAAGGTCACGATTCACGAATTAAGTATTATTTCAGCGAGGTATTTTGTTGATCAGGGGTGGAGGTTGTGAACAATTGGGAGCGTCCCACGAGTGTAGTGAGGTTAGGAGTTTCTTGGGTTAGTTGGTTCTTCTGAGGAGATTCATCAAGTTCTTTTCCTTGATTGCGGCGCCATTGACGGAGTTGACGAGAAAAGAAGAGTTCCGTTTATTTGGGATGATGATTGTGAGGCCTTGGGATACTAAAGGGAGATTGACTTCGGCTCGGTGTTGGCGTGCCGTGCAGTTCGGGGGCTACGTGATTTATAGTGATGTTTCGCATCGGGGTGGGGTGTGTTACGTGCGGGAATGGGAAGGTGATTGCCTATGCTTCAGCGGTTGAGAAATCACGAGGAAAGAACTATCCGACCACGTGATTTTAGCTAGTGGCGATAGTCGTTGCGTTGAAGTTGTGGAGACATTATGCATGTAGGGGTTAAATGCGGATTTTCAAATCACAAGAGTTTGAAATATCTTCCGGCCAGAGGAATTTGAATTTGGCAGAGGAGGTGGATGGAGTTCATCATTGATTATGACTTGACTATTAGTACCGCGGAGAGGCAAATGTAGTAGTGATGCCTTTGAGTAGAAAGAGGAAATCAAAGGATCCGAGAGAGAGATGGAAACAATTTGAGTTGGTTTTGATGTCGTGCTTATTGAGGGGGAGATTTTCGCCCATATGGGGATTCGACCCGATTAGCATGGATCGAATCTTAGAATTTCGGCGAGATGAAGGCTGAGGTTGTCGATAGGGATGTGAGAAGTGGGGTCGGATCAGTTTCACGGTTGGCGAGAGTGGAGTTAGTATTGCTTTATTTTGTGTGATATTTGATTTTGTGTTATTATATTGTGCAGCGATTGTTTGAGGGTTGTTAAATTTCGAGGTGAAATTTTATTTAGATGGAGTAGATTGTAATAACCTGTTATGAAAAAAAAAAAAAAAAAAAAATTAAATTTTTTCGGTCGGTTTGACCGGGAATAGTATATTTTTTTCGATGATGATATTATTTAAGTAAAAATTTTTGAGCGAATTTCATTTATAATTTAGAAGTGTTTGCCATGGAAGAAATTTTATCTTTGAAATCGGGTTCGTGGAGTTTTAAGTACGATAAGCGCAGAATTAGCGAAACCCGAGCGGGACTCGGTTTTTTATAAATATCTTGCAAGCTTATCCTCCCACGTCATAAAAACAGTCATAAATCTTCATCTTGTTCCATTTTTGGCAGAAATATTCACCCCCTAAAAAATTTCATTTTCCATTTCTCTCTTCGATTGTCGCTCAAACTCAAGATCGGTTGTAGAATATTGTTCTCCCCATCATTCTCTTCGAGTTAAGGTAAGAAATTTCAAGTCTTTCGAGATATTTCTTGGGTTTTGACATAGTTGACTTTTAGTTGACTTTTTCATAATTGAATTTTATGATAAATCTTAGTTGGTTATGGGTTCTGTGACGTATTTGAGTGATGAATTCGTGATTTAGAGATCGTTGAGGGCGTTATGAGTCGAGTTGACTTTTAGGTTTTCGGTTGACTTTTTATATGGATATTTTTATAAGACTTTAAATGTGTAGGAGGTTATATTGGGACCTTATTATAGTTGTTATGATGTTAAATTGGTGATTTAAAATTGATTAAAGGGTGTTATGTTGAAAAAGTGTAAATTCCAAGTTGAGTTATAATTGATATTTCGGAGTATAGATTGTTAATTATGGACTTGATGATTAGTTAGAATAACTTATAAGTCGATTTGTAATGAGAAAGTGATAAGATGGAATTTAGCGGGGAATCGATTGGGTTGTGTCCGATGGATTATAGTCGATAGTTTATCCGATAAATGTTAAATTTGTTTAGAGATAGTTCCCACAAGAGTTGGTTATGTATCTTCTAGAGCGCCGGTATAGTAGTAAAATTAGCGATTATACTTTGCAGGTGTTGTTTAGGGCGTTGATCGTGGAAAGAGGCGATTACCTTGATTGATTTTTCGAGAAGGTTTTGCGGTAGCTAGCGGAGGTAGTACTTGTCTCGCTTGGGTGTTACTTTCACGTACTTACTTTAAATTGTGTGAACATGTTGTTGTGATATGATTATGTAGAGAATGATATACATGTTATTATGATATGATTATGTGAGAATGATATACATGTTATTATTATGATATGATTATGTGAGAATGATATCACGTATCATTGTGTTATGATTCACGTGAGATGATATAAATATGGTGTTATATGATTATGTGATTATGATACGTAGGCGTTGAAGATTGCTTGAGGTAAGTAATAAACTGAACTCCAGCTTATATTTTTGATTTACGTAGCATATCGGCACTTATGATTTGTGGCCTTGTTGGCGGTGTGTTTGACTTACGATTGTGAATGTTTTAGGCACATGTGCTTGGATATTGTTTGGGAGTAAGAGTGGTTGGTTATTGAGGAGGTGATGGTTAGAGTCCTCACATGACTTGAGGTGACTTGAGTATCATGGGGTGACCACATAGTTGGGATTAGTAGGAATTAGGTGACTCTTCCTTCCTTCGGGATATGTATGTGGCCTATCTTCTGGTATAGCGTGCGGTTTGGCCTTATACTTGATTTATATAAGGCGGTATGACTACATTTGATCGGCTTTCTTTGTGTGCATTGTCGGTGTGGCCACATGCTACGGTATAGCGTGCGGTTTAGCCTTATACTTCGGTATAAAGAGCGGTATGATCTTTTGATCACTTTCTTTATTGCGTGTGTGGCTACGGTATAGCGTGCGGTGTGCCTTATACTTAGTGTATAAGTGCGGTGTGCCTTATACTGTGTGTATGAGAGCGGTGTGCCTTATACTTAGTGTATAAGTGCGGTGTGCCTTATACTTTGTGTATAAGTGCGGTGTGCCTTATACTTTGTGTATAAGTGCGGTTTTGGCCTTATCTTTATAGGTGCCTTAAGTGCGGGGTGATTATTGATTAGTCCATTCCTGCTGAGCCAAACGGATTAAGTATATCTTAGAGGTTGGTATACTGGTGGGGATATGAGATAGGGAGTTTACATTGACTAGAGTTTTTAGTCGTTATTGAGTCTATTGATTTCTTTACGAAATTATTGCTTCATGGGCCTTATTATATCTTCATGTATTATGTACTGAGATTTCTAGCGGAATTATATTTGTATGACCTTTTGGTAGTCACGGATATATGTATTTTATTCATATTTGACTATTATATTATTGATTATTTCCGTTCCGTGTGGTAAGTTCACCCACGTATTTAAGTTTACCGCTATAAGCCTCAGCGGCTTACGCCCGCACCGGCGTTGAAGGCATTTCATTTGTGCCGAGGTTGTGGGGCGTCTAGTTGAGCCAAGAAATTTGTTTGAGTTTTTGTTCAGTGGCTAGGTGTGAGCATCGGGTGGCGAGAGGATCCTCGCGATCCCGATTTTGATGTGTTGTCAAGCTGTTTTGATTGTTATTTTTCCTTTTTTTGAAACTTTAGCCTTGTAAATTTGTTGTCATTTTGTATTCGGGATCTGATGGGTATCATCTGTTGTAACCTTTCGGCATTCTTTATTTGGGATATGTTGTGTATATATATATGGGTTTTTGTCGTTTGATATCGGTGATGGATTATAGATTTTAAAACTTTGTTTTGATTTGGGAAACTTAATTGTGATCACATTTTGGATGAAGCAATTGTATTTTAAAAACTGAGTCGTCCATGGTTTGGTGACTCGGTGTTCAGTTTTAATGACTCTCACCTCGGGGCGGCCAGGCTGGGGCGGATCGTCTGAGGAAACAATGCTCAAAGCAATGTGGAATTAAGGTGGATAGCGAGACGTGATAAGGTTTTTCTTTCTTAGATCACACCTTCTTCTTTTTGGATAACAAGGGGAAGGAGCAAACAACAATAAAATATATGATTTTTATAAATTTTAAGATTAATTACCTCAAGCAAGAGACAACCTTTTTTTTAGAACAAGTATAACGAGTCTGATATCATATTTTATTTTTGTAAGACAATTACTCACGAGGCTATATAATAAAGTTTCTAACTTTCATCAATCAAGCTGCAAAAAACTCTCAACTTGATAAACTCCCATACCTGCAAATAAAAATAATTGTAATTAGTATATATATTTATTTAGTTCCAGTAATCTATTGTGAGAAATAGATGCATTTGGAACATGTTGTTAAACCAATTTGTTATAACACTTGGGTACGACAAATAAAGCTATGAGAAAATAAACGGTATATAAAATAAAAAAATACCATAGATGGTAACCGGTTCGGTGTAACATGCCTAGTCGTGGTAGTAGCCTGTGAAGAATTTTACTATAATGATCGAGATATCTTATCTTTCTCGAACATCTATTCTCTGAAATCTAGTAAAACGAGTCAGAGCTCCTCCCAACTACTATTCCTACTTTCAGCACTCTTCGATATTAGACTTACAATGATTTAAAAAAATAAATCTCTCAAGGATTGTTATAACAAAGTGTTATAATCAATCGTATATTGAATTAAGTTGAAATTATACTTTTTAACACATTCAGCCTACATAAAGAAATATAGTTGCTCAAATCTTTTGTCTCACTATCAAAACGTAGAGAAAATATAATATATGAAGTGATGTCTTCTCTAGGTCTGCAATGAGGCATATATATAGTAGTAGGCACATCAATCACATATGGAAAGATCTTCCATAAATAATTCTTTTCATATCACACCATGTAATAATTGCTTGGATACTTTCTTTTTTCCATAATCAATCAAATCTCAATGTTCGTAGCAGGAATACTCCCAGTCGTTTCCCATTATATTATAGGAAGAAAATATCTGCTTTACAAATATTACAAAAATTAGCGAGAATCGAAAATATCTACATAGGTTCGGCGGTGGCAGTGTTGTACCATCTTTGACACTTGGTGAACATGACACTACTCTGATTTCGCCTATCAATAAAATTTCTAGCCAACAAAATATTGAGACCATATATATATATATATATATATATATATATATATATATATATATACATATATATATATATATATATTTAGTGATGTTTTCTAATAGCCTAAATAATACTCCTCCGTTTTATAGTTATCATTTTAGCAAAAAAATTATTTTTTTTAGTTGTCGTTTTAACATAATAAATAGCATTTTTACATTTCAATGTACTTTTTTGACTACTTTTCTCTTTAAATTAACAACCAACCAATGATATTGTTTCAATTTATTGTCATTTTACATTTTCAATACACTTTTTGACTACTTTTTCTTTTAATTAATCTATGTGTAAATTACTAAAACGACAACGCTAAAAATACGGAGAATCTTATTTAATTGTTGTTTTAGAAGGAGGTTTAAGGATTATCAGAATGTACTGAAGCACTATTATTTGCTAGTTCATTAACTGTGTATGTTTTCATTCTGCCGCTAGTAACAAGCTCTTTAGTAAATGCAAATGTTTTTGGGTTTTAAAACTGATGCATCTGGATGCAGTGTGTTGAACACACAAAAGTTGGATATTCATTTGTTCATCATTTTAATATATGTACATATTGCATAATAATTTTAAATGAAAGAACATTATGCCAAGACATCAAATATGCTACATCTTGGATTGGTGGATTGATGGATTGATGGTAAGAAGATGAATAATTTTTTAATCAAGCGAGATACTTATTTCATAAACATCGGAATGTATGTTAGTACAAATAAATATATTAATAATAAGTATTGGCTTCAATTTACACTATTAATTACAATCGAATGATTTGATAGCCGATCTCTTTGCAACTGACGGCCAGAATGATTAACAACGGCTTGAACCAACGCATTGCCACTTGGTAGTGATCATAACGTTCCACAAAGGCCCGATACAAGAGGAATTTTTCACATGTTGGACATAATTTTTTAGATGTTAGATTTAGTTTTTGTTGTTTTCTTTTCTTGTATAAGAGAGGTTGTTTGTATAAACATACTCGAGACTACTGATAGTAAAACGTTGAACATTGTCATGTCCATTTTTTGCTTGCTTAATTTCATCAGCATTAATAAGAACTCCCATTATATCTGTTAACATGAGTTATATTTGTAAATGCATATATATTTATAAGTTAATTCATCTAAAGAAAAAAATTAAAATGAGAATGATTTTACTGCGGTATGAATTCCATCTTTATTTGCATTTTGCTATTAGGATAAATTCCAAGGTTAGGCTATCTAGAAAATACAAATAGCTTGTGGGTTAGCTCACAGGCTACTCGAATGGGCGTGTGACGTCAAAGATTCCGTGGAAATGGATTTTGTATTGATACTTCTCATTAGTTAATCTCACATCAGCATTTGATATGTCATAAGCACCGTAAAGTTTGATCATGCGACTCAAACATCTATGTCGATGCGTGAATGGTTGTTATCCCCACTTCATTCCCTGTTTATATGAGTTATATATGTTGTTATGTTTCTTATGTATCATATTGAATTAGTATTTATAGGAATAGCATAAAATTAATATAATGCTTTATGCCTCGATATCGGAGAAGACATATAAACTATAAAACTTTAATTTGGAGCCCGATTAGAACATAACATGGTTGGAATGTCTTGATTCTTTATTATTTTGACAATTCAATTTCTTGTTTCGGTTGTAATTTGACAAATAAGCTAAATTCGAATCTCAATCGGTTTCTTGAATGCATCTTTATTTGGACAAAAGTCTATTTAACAATGTCTAAGATATATGAAGCTTCATATCTTATGACCTTCAATCAAAGAATAGCATGTATGAAAATATGCTTTATAATTTTTTTAACTTGAGAATAAAAATCTGCAAGAAACTTATAGTATAAAGATTACAAAAAGGTGATCTATATTATTGGATTTATGTTTTGTTAGTATTAGTTTAAGGTATAAGTATGGTATTAGTTTAAGCATGATCATTATATGGTTTGTGAGCTATATTCTATTATTTGTTGTTGGAAATATGAGATAATCGATCTCATAAAATGTCCGTTGAACAATTTAGATTGTTGACCGATTCAAACTTATGCAAAACTATAGGATTCGATATATATTAAATGTTATGCAATTAATATTTAGGATTTGCAGTATCCACATTAGGGGTTATAATGGCCAAATGTCGCTTATAATCTATATATTAAGATGATGATGGGTTAATATTACCTAATATATTGCTATTGTCGATTCATCCTAAGAGGTCAAACAGTAAATCGAACTAATAATAATATGTATGATAACTACGGATTTAAAGTGGAAATATGAAGGAAACATTCACGACAAAAATAAAATCCTGGGATATGGGATATGGTTGACTAAGACATAGTAGCGGACGGGATTCCGGAATCTTCTTCAAAAACCATAATTCTAGAATATTCTATCTAGCATTTTATCTGCCTTTATTTAAGGAATAAGAAATGAGATGAAATTGGAACTTCCCCTCTCCTTGTTGTAGTCGACTAAAATACATAGAAAGGAGGTGGAAGAGGTTTGTCTAACTCTCCATAAAAGCCTCAAATAGTGGACATTTGATTCATATAAATAGCGACCGCCCTAGATTCGGCGTACGAGTTAGAATCGTCGAGTCATGCACACGAGTCACCAAATCGATGGATGACTCAATTTGAAAAAACTCACATGTCGTGAAATAACCCAATAGATTAAAATACATACGAGGAAAAACTGGTTTGAAAATAATCCATCATTGGTATTTCCTAACCACATAACACAACCATATATACAACAACTATCAAAGTACAAAAGCCAACAACCACATACGATGCGAAATCTCAAAATACAACAATATACATTCGAGCTACAGCAAAACAACAAAGAAGAAATTTGTGAGGATCTCTGACCACCCGTCTCGTCTCTCACCCTAGGCACTCAAACCCGATCACGAGCGAATCGAAGCGTTGATCACTTCACTGTCAACTGGCACGAATAAAAATCTTTGCCGATAAGCGAGTAGGGTGAAAGGCTGCGAAGCTTAGTAGTACTTATCTCAATGGTGGATGCTACACCCACGCGTAAGCAACATAATAATAGTTAATTTAGCACAACATAAGATCGATTTCGAGGCCATTATAAGATGAAATTATCATTTGTGAGTTCGTAATCATGTATCATAAAGTATACTAATACCGACTTTACGATTATCATAAATTCATAGGCCCATCAATTAAACATGCATAGTCTAGTAAAGAACACACAACCATGATCATGCATCTCAAAGAAAACAGTGGCAACAATACCCAAATAAGACCACAACTCTACCAACAACACTAGTACTACTCAATCCCACAACTAAACAACTCAATCAACTCAACAATATCAACTCAACAACTCAATCAACTCAACTCAATCAACTCAACAACTCAATCAATTCAACTCAATCGACTCAACAAGCATAATCAACTCCAACATGAACCGGATTTCTACAACTAAAGGCGCACATAATCAGCCTCGGCATGCGAGGGGAGAAACTGTAATGCAATGGAGCATAAGCTAAACGTCACGCTCGTAGCGAGGCAAATGCATCACTCATGCAGTACAAGGCCACTACATCGCTACCTCTGCAGTAGAAGGCCAGCTACATCACTGGCTCGTACGGCGGGGAGTACAAGACATTACATCACGCTCGTACGAGTCTGAGGCCTTTAAGCCAGGGTGTCTGACTAAGTCATCGTCAACAACCCATAAGCAGCTTCGTCCCAATGTCAATCCGACCCAGCAAACATGTCGTGACCCCAAAATGATCAACCTGACCTTGAAATCAGCTCAATCATACACAAATAATCAACACAAACATATATAGATAACATGCTCACAATTATCATCCAAATTCAACACATTCACGAGAAAGTAAATTCAATACACACCCGTGGTTAAATACTACGCCTCGTCTAATAATATGAAGCGTCGCCTAATCAATCAGTGCCGTTTCACACGCTCCATGCCTAAATCACAACATCATAAAGAAATACAATTACTACTTATTACAATCTTATTCCCATTTTAGTTTCAACAACAATTCCATTTTAGGAGTTTAGGTCAAACAACTACCAAACTTAAAGAGTTTTAACATACTTAACTGCGTTCTAGTTTTTATTTTCAACTTCGCAATAATATTTAATTATCAACTTAACAACTCTATACGGAAATATTACTACGCGTTTAGCCAACTTCATAAAACTACAAAAATCGACCACTGACACTAATAAATCTGGCTCCTAATGCCCCGATTCCGACATTCTAAACAATTTTTAATCAATCAGCAATCAATTCTCAACTAATTAATCCATTTCTAACAACCTTTGTCAAAAACTAAATATTAATCAACTTACAAAATTCTACCTCGACATATTCTCTTACCCAATCAACATCAAAATCACAACTTATACTCCAAAACAACTATAATGAGTCACGTAACATATTAATACAATTTAAAATTTGAAAAACATCAACTTAAAGTCAACTATCGAATTCAACGTTCAACCCCAAAAGAAAATGGAATTATTATCACTTCGACTACATAATTCAAGCTTAGATGATACCTCTATACCATTTAAAACTCTCAAAACTCGAAGTCATAAAAGTCAACAAAAGTCAAACTTTCAAAAACTTTGGAAATATAACAAAAGTTTCCAACTTTCTTACCTTGAAGTGTAGAGGATGATGAGGGAAAGATGAAAACCAACTTTTTGTGTCTTGAGCCACAAAGGAATGGAAGAAATGGAAGAAAAAATTTCAAGAGAATAGTGAAACTCGGGACGCTTAGGGGAAAGGGGATGGGTTTTGTTTTGGATGAAGATAAGAATGAGGAGATAGTGGGGTTGGTGGAAGATATTTAGAATGGTGTTTAAGTCCCTTTGGTTGCGGTTTTTATTTCTCACTTTCGGCATAAAACTTTAATGAAATTTCAAATGTATTTATTCCGAGACATAAATTACTACTCATTAAATACTAGTCTCGTTATAAACGATTATATTTAAGTATTGATACCATACTCCGGATCCGCCCACCAAGCGATATATAATATAATTTAATCCCTTAGGCGCCTTGAGTTATTTCCAATCTACCCACCTTAAAATTTCGCCTCAAAATTTCTCGACTCGGCAACCACGGAAGAAACCTTGCGTGCGACTTCGCGGACATACAATACGTAAAACAAAGAAACAACAACAACTTACCTCCTACACGAAAAGGATTCACGGATAACGGCTCATTATACCATCCCTCGTGCTCCCGTATTTGCCTCCTCGGCGTTGATTCCTCCAGCAACGCTTTCACGAAGGCCACACGCCTTGTTTCTCATTACACTTTTCGCTTCCGGTCAGAATTTCCGATGATTGCAGTGCCCTCTCCTCCAAAGTGAGATCCTCCTCGAAGTTCCATCGGTGGCGAGCTAAGAATGTGAGATTCATTTAAAATATACTTCATAGGGCAAGACACATTGTGATTCCATCTAAATCTCAAAGCGATCCGTGCTAGCAGGACTAAACTTCACTTTTCACTTTGAACGCATTACGTTTCCAGAGATACCTCCAAATACCGATACTGACTTGCAAATACCGTCCCACTCGCGGCAATCAAAATATTTCTTTATGCAATCACGAAGTGCATTTTAAGTGTTCTTTGTATCAACTTGATCCTCTCCATGACACTTTCAACTAGCTCGGAGCCATAAACTTTCTCTCTCCTTCCTTCCAACAATGAGTTCGACAACACGCCGTACAACGCCTCAAATGGTGCCATCTCAATGCATTCATTGAAAACTATTGTATTATACTATAGAACTCCATCTCTAACCATCCCAACTCCACCGAGAAACTTCAGAACACTGCGGCTGAGCATATCCTCCAAAGTACAGATCGTCCTCTCGATTGCTTATACGTAGAGTGGAAAAATGTACTCAAATTAACAAGTTCCCAGCGTCTCTTGAAAACCCCTCCAAAATCTGCCAAGTAAATTACCATCACGGTTAAAGATACTCAAACCTTTGGAACCCCAAGCACTCACACAATTTGATCGACCTCGTCTTATTTAGCCTCCCGTATCCGTGATCGATTTAATTGGTAGAAGTGAAAACTTCGACAATCTCTCCACGATCACTAAAATTCCGCCGTTCGCCTGTCGGCGATCTAGGAAGTCGAATAAAAGAAATCCATGGTGATATTCTCCCACATCCATTCGGGGAATGCAAGTAGGTAACAATCACATGGTGTTAATGCATGCTCGTCTTTTCTGCTTGACAAACTGAAACACCTGCATACAAAATGCACCAATCTCTCTCTGCTTCATTTCTGGCCACCAATAAACCAACCTCAAGACGTCATCTTCGTGCTACCGGATCCATGCTATAGGGCATTACCAGTATCGAGGAATCTCCTTCTTGACTCCTCGAGAATATGACACAAGCTTGACCTACCATTTATCCTCGAAGTACCCTTATAAATCAACCACCAAATCGATCTACCTCTCTTTTTCACCTCTTTAATGATAATGCAGCAATTTCTCATCTTTTCTTGAAGCTCCAAGATTCGATCAAAGTCTGAGTCGAACTTTCACATGAGCCAACAACTCACCCACGCTACCAACCTCAAAGATCAACTCAGTACAACCATGCCTTTGGCTCTTTTAGCCTTCCCACTTCTACTCAAAGCATCACGCTCTGACATTACGCTTCCCGGGTGATACTGCGATAGTCACGCGTAGTCGTTTGATAAACTCCATCCATCTTCTGCCTCAAATTCAGGTCTCTCTGCGTCGGGAGGTACTTGGACTTTTATGATTGGTGAAAATCGACATCCCAACCCCGTACAAATAATGCCTCCACAACCCGGTAGCAAAAACAACGGCGCGACTCAAGATGCCATTGAGTCGGGTAAATTCCTCTCATGGTTCTTCAATTTGTCGAGAAGCATAAGCAATCACTAACAACCTGCGGTGGCAGCGCGCCGTTGTATATCGCGTAACCGCCGGACATGGATGATAAGGCGAAACGTGCGATGGTGACTTAAAAGCGCTTCAACTCTCTGCAGCATTTCTCACAATCCTCATCCAAATAAAGGAAACACCCTTCCTGGTCAACTTGATCATCGAAGTCGCAATCAACGAGAAGTCCCTGATAAACCTCCTGTAATAACCCGGCCCAGGCAAGAAACTCCTTTACTTTTGTATGCTCGTCGTCGCTCCGAGGTATTCCACGACCTCCGCTTACGGGGATGCGCACAAATACCCTACTTTGAGACAACATGAATTCGAAGCTGTACCGCGCCAGCGAATTCACTTGGTGAACTTAGCGTCTGGCTTGTGTAGTCTCGATACCTCAGCCAGCCGGAGATGTCCCTCGTGCTCACCATGCCACTTTCGAATAGATCGGAATGTCATCAATGAACACACAATCCGCGAACTTATCCAAGAATTCCTAGAATATAAAGTTCATTAAATCCATAAATATTCTTTGGTGCATTAGTGAGCCACAATGGCATTACCATAGCTTCGTAGTGCCCGTACTTAGATCGAGAAAAGTGATTTGAATGTCGCCCTCTTGGATCCTCAACTAGTGATACTTAGGATCTCAAATCAATCTTGAAAACACCTTAATACTCAAGCTGAGTCGAATAGATCATCACATCATGGCAATGGATAGCGGTTCTTGATAGTCACCTTATTGTTATCACATAGTCTGCTCTGACCTCAACGTACCATCCTTCTTCTTTACAAATAGGCTAGTGCTTTGAAGGGGAAGCACTGGAGTGCAGTGAACCACTTATCAAAGTTCACCTTAGCTGGGTCTTGACTCTCTGGATTCTTTTTCAAGTTTTAATTTAATGTAGCGGAATTAACAAACTATATGAATATAAATTAATACAATAAACCAACTACCCACGAGCTTCGAGAGCGATTAGTCAAGAAATAAACAACTAAAATAACGAGATTAACTAAAATAACAAAAGAATGCTTGAAGTAAAGTATGGTAGAGACAATACACTTTCGATTTTACGAGCTTGGTTCCCACTGATAACAAACCGTCATTTTCAACCTCGGGATTTTTGAAATTGCAGGATAACTAGCTCTTGAAGAATTGTTTGATTTTTAAACAACTTCTCTCCAAGACTAATGGCTCAAACACCTAGCCGACAGCAAGTGACTGACTCCCGAGCTAAGGAGTTCAACACCTAATCTCTGCAAGACTAGGAACCCCAGAGACTTCGCTCTTAGGATTTCAACAACTATTTCAACTAAGAATAGCAAACCTTGTCTTTCCTTACAAGGATTTTCCACCTAATCACAATTAAGGATGAGTAATACAATAAGCACACAACTATGAAAACTCTCTACTAAAGATGATGAAGATTAAATGTGAGAGCTTTAACTTTACACTGCCTTTTGAATTTAAGAGATTAAATGCTTGAAAGTTGGATAAAAAATGTTAGGATTTTAGAATAGAAAGAGACTTATAGTGCACAAAATAGAAAGGCAGCATGAGAGACCCGTTAAGGACGGGGGGTCTCGGTAATTTCGATAGGCCAAGGAGTAGCGGCTATAAGCCCGACCATATAGTCTCGAGAGAGGTCGACTCTCGATCGTATTCGGGATACGCTCAGAGGACACCCTCTACGACCAGGTCACCGATCGGCCGGGATACGATCGAGACCAGCCCCTCTCGATGGGGTCTCGATGGTCTGCGGTTTCTCCTCCAAAATAAGGATCGTTTCAAGCCAATTCTCGAAACTAAATGACACACAGTCATTTGTACGAGCCTTAACAATGAATCAATCTATACTTAGGATTAGAAACTACGGACTATCAATTTTAAAACCAGTCAAGATTAAAACGCAAGTCATTTTCATACTTAAAACAACATATACTAAAGTGTAGAGTTTCCTTACAAACGCCTATAACAATAAAAACCACGAGCTCCTTGATTAGCTTGGCGTTTGTTTGACTCAACCTTGAGTCTCCGAACATCCCGATCAACCCTTTAAGCACTTGAACTTATTAAAGAAGAAACCTAATAACAAGTTCACTTGAAAGCGGAATTAGTTCGTTTAAACAATTTGTTATCTTCAAAAAAAGGTTTGAATCGAATTCCATTATTCAACATTTTTGAACTAATGAGATGTTTAAATATACTTGATAGTTAAAGATAATGACTTGCGACAGTTAATTATTAGTTTCTAGAGTATTATGGAAATTACCACAATGTCCTTATATTCATACAATATATCAGGCATCTACAAAATATTATTAAAATATTCACATTAGTAGTAAGTAAACGATTGATGTGCACCTGCAGAATGGGGAGTGAGCTCTGACCTATCTTGTCAATTCACTCATCACCTTTGTATATATATTCATCAGATTATGTCATCTGACTTGAAGTACTATAAGAACTTTTAAGCAAGAAGGTTGCCTATCAAACTAAAAAGGGATCACATTACCATAACAAACAAAAGTTACACAATACCTATAAAGGCATCAAAAATTCATATGAATAATACACAAACCAATAAATCAGTGATAGAAAATTGTGTGAGAAATATCAATCAATTTAAAAATCATAATATATATCGACAACACTTAACAATAATATTAATACATATTTAGATTTGAAATTTATAGTTCAACTCTATAACAACATGTCTAGTAATGAATATAATTAATTATTTTTTTATTAATGAATTATTGCTTATAATTCAACTACTTATAATTTCAAATTTTTCATGGATTCAATTTGAGATCAGGCACATTCAACAAGTCATAATATATTAAAGGTTTGAATACAATATGATTGTTGTACATCAAACATTAATTGCTTAAAGTTAAAACATTATATACGCCTCTCTTTTTTAGAGTAGGTCGTATATCATCAAGGCAAAACTTCATAGTTTTGTCTTGATTTTTCAATTCAATTGTCCCGTGTATTCTAAGCGGTACCGAAATCTGGATTTACTTTTCTCACGGTGTCACATTGACCAGTAGAGGCATTATAGCTTTATTAAGTGCACTAGCATTCGTTTAGTTTCAAAGGAGGCCGTAAAGTTATTTGGTGATTATTTGTTTCATTGCTTATTTAGCAAGTATTATAGGTATTCATATTGTATTATATGTTTTAGATTTGACATTATAACAATTAATTTGATTCTATTATGAATATTTGAATAAGGTTATTCAAGTTATATCATAGCAATTTCTTCACTTTGACCATGTCTAAACGTCTTCCGTAATAGGAGGATCATAAAATACTTGAGTTTTGTATACTACAAGTATAGTTGTGAAATCTTGTACACAAGAAGGAATTAGTACAACCGGATATAACGGTTTAGATTTTCAGGCCTCTTGGAGGCGATGGTGATTCATGGCGGGCTCGATTACTATCTTTGAGATCACATCACTTCATACCACCAAGAAAATGCAAGAGTTTGGTGACACAAATCTTACCATAGCTTGACTGTTGGAAATCACGTACGAGGATCTTGTCGGATATAATCGATTAATGAAATGTCGTTTACAAATAATCGTCCAAGGACAAGTAGGAGTGTTGAAAATATGAGATGTTATATCTCATAAATATATATCCGTTAAACAATTAGATTGTACAACCGATTATTACATTTAAATAATAATAAGTTCAGATATATGTTAATTGTTGGACAATTAATATATTGGGTAACTCAATTGACATTGGGGGTTATGATGATTTACTAGAGTCCGCTCATAATCTATATATTAATTTGATGTTCGGTTAACATAAATTAATATATTGTAATCGATCGAGCCTGAAGTCTATAGCAACAACAGGAAATCTTCCGGGGTTTAAAATATAAGCTGTATCACGAGATATTGGGCTGAACTTTCAATAGTTGGAATATTGTCTAAAATCTACTAAAATAGGATGAGGAGGGAAGGTTTCGGAATATTCTCTTCTCCACATAAGATGCCTCGATTTTAGGGATAAGAGGTGGAAGGTTCTGGAACCTTGTCTAAGTTCCATGCTTTCGAAGTAAGGAGGTGGAAGAGTTTTGTTCTCTCTTTCCAATGCCTAAAAATTAGGACATTTGGTGCTATATAAAGGCCATGATTTGCATGAAATCGGCATCAATTCTCTCAGCTTTTGAAATTGAGAATTCTCTCTCCCTTCCCTTCCTTAGTCGACCTCTTTAGGTGGAGAAACCCCGATTCGGTTTTTACGTCAACCTCGTCTACATTTTAATATTTAAGAGCTCTAATAAAGCTCACGGAGGGTTAAATTCATCACGTTCAGTGTGGACTATTCTTAGAACAATCTCGTTGATTGTTGATGCCATTAGATATATTAGGCACATGATCCCTGACGAAAGGTACACACTCGTATGTTATTGTTTTTATTATATTCGGAGAATCCTAGTTACGATTTTTGTAATTGTTATTTTAATCCGTAAAACCCAACAAGTTGAGCTTGTTAATAACTCGATAAGATATTAACGAGTTAGTTTCTTAACGAGCCGGCTCATTAACTAATCGGACTGAGCTTTTAGTTTAATTATATATTGGCTATATATATAAGGGTTTTGTGATGATATTTTCAAGAGCATAAAAAGAATTAACAAAAAAAGGTATGAATTGTAATTATTAGCAATTATCAAGTGTTAATTGGGCGTGCAGATACCATCGGAGGATAATCCAAATACTCTAGTTCAATTTCCCAGATCTTTACCAATACTGATCTCATACTTATTCAAATTACGCAATACTTTTCACTAAGACTATCTACAATGCTAAAATTGTTCATATTATCTTTTTGTTCAAAGCATCATCTTCTCTCTCTTCCACATAATAATTCAACATCCACTCAAATTTTACACACTACAATGGTGGTTGTTTAATAAAATTAACACCTACCCATACTTTTATCTAATATTCTTATTTACTTATATTTTATATTTTTATGATTAAATAATTATAAAAATTATCAACAATTACGCCAATATGCTTCACTTTTAGAGTTTCTTCTAACAACAACATGCATTCCATATTTGATCGACCACTAAGTAGCACCAAATTTTGTTCAGTGGTCCATTTGAGGCTTTTCTTTCGAGGCGTTTCGAATCCTTCCCTAGCTGGAGTATCTTCATTAGCACTGCTCATGTTACCAAGAGACATTTGTGTTGAAAATCCAGGAAATTCTGTTGCTCCAATATTTGAAATATTTTCATTCCCCACTGACATATAAGGATTATAAGGAGGTGGTTGAGAGGAATATTGCATCATCGATGCATAATATGGATGATAATTTGGCAATTTATCTTGGCGTATTGAAATTGAAGGCAATTGGTGGAAATCAAAATTTGAGATATTTTGAGGGCGTGGTTGATTGGAGATTGATTATAATTGATAATTAATTAGGATTTGATAACTAAAAAGGAGTAATTAAGCGACTTTTGATTATTGAAATCATTATTATTAGGATCCATTTCACTAAAAAGATATTTAAAGATTAAAAACAAAAGTTTAGTAAAAAATAATATAATAATTATATTGAAAAAAAGGTGATTTTTTATATCCAAATTGAATGAAGGTAATTCTATTTATAGAGAAAAAAAAATGATGAATTTTAGTAAAAAAATTAATTTGTTATCAAATAATTGATCCGAAATAATTGAGATGGGATAAAAAAATCAGAAAATCGAACGACCCGATCAAAGCGGCGACCGTGGCGCGTTATCTCTCTCTCCTCTTGCCCGGCCTTGGCCTTGGCTGTCGGCGTGTGGTTTCTGGCGCCCGATGTGGCGGGCGCTGACTCACGTGTCCGTGCGTGTTTCAACCACAATTAATTCAACAACCCAATAATTTTCTGTGCGATTTAATTAGCATCCTTTTCTGCATTTTTGTTACCCATTACTTGATTTTTTCAACATGTTAAAACTTTTTCAACATCTCCATTGTAGTCCTAATAGATTCTAACTTACCATTTTGCTATGTGTCCAAAAGTTGCCCTTCTGGTGTGGTGAATTTCCATTTATCCCATTTTGCAATGTGTCGAAAAGATCAGGGGTGTTAAGTAGTGTGGTGATGGGATCGAACCAGAAGTGAGTTATTACATTCTACTCATTCTTTTTATATTTAAATCCAATTTTCAGATCCTTGCGAAAAAGCGAATTTTGCCCTCTTCCCTTCGGGGAAGGGAGGATTAGGCAAATCCTCGAAAAACATGAAAAAACGGCTCGAATGATACGATTCATCAGTCACCCTTTCTGGTGATTGTTCTGAACTTCTAATACGTCTACTCTTAAGACATCATGCATCATCACGATGGAAAACACAATCACCATTTTCCATCATCGACAAGTCCAAATCACATATTGATGGCAATCAACCAAAAATACCAAAATTTATCCATGTGTTCCCTCTTGACAAGTAAAGATCTAGTAAAGAAATATGAAGCCATATTAATTAGCAAGGACTGGGATAACGTATGTACCACTAACAACATTCATCCTTAACATACAGTTCATGATTTTTGGCTCAATCAAGCAATTGTATGCTCAATAAATTACTGTATTAACCAACACTAGCAGCAATAACAGTGGAGGGGTTAGGGGGGCATGGGAGAGGCAATAGTCTCTTCAAAAATTTTGAAAATTATATTTTACTATTAAAAAATAAATTTTTATCATTTATTTATTCAAAAATTAAGTTGTTCACCCCCTAATTTTTGTATATTTTAACCCGTTTATATAATATTGAATTCTTAGCATTCACCATAAAAATTCCCTAGATGCACTTTACTTACAATGGCCGCCATATACCTAAAATTGAACATCAAAAAATTGTGGAGTGTAAACATTCATGAAAATGTGCTGTTGCTGCTTGCATTTATTTTTCGTTAATGGCAGAAAATAGCAACATTAAGTTATTATGAAAAACACCATACAAAACTATATCCAATCTAGACAGGCAAGACTCAGGAATTCCAAAAAAATAATTGCTACAAAATTAAAGGCTTTGGTGTCACTAACTAGTGAAAATCCTAGTGCTAATGCATAAATTTGAGCTTCACCTTAACTCCATTCTGCACCACAACCTGACCTTCACAAATATTAAGAAGAAGCAATCTCAAGGTCCACCTCATCCACCCCCAATAGCAAAAGTGTGGAACATAAGGTTATCAAATGTCTACTCCTCCGTTTGCTAGCTTCTGCTGCAACAGGAATTCATGAAATCTCTCTGCTTTACACCTTATTTCAATAATCATTTTCTCAGTATCCGCAACAATCTGTTTTGGCAATATTCATCTATGTAATCTAACACTGTCCCAATGTCATCTTTTCCAATTTGTCCTAAACACTAAGACTCATCCTTGTGAACTAGCCTATTAATCACCACAAACCGTCTCTTTCGTGCTTTCAACTCGACCCCCCTCTCTATACCACAATCTCCTTCAATCAGATAAGATTTCTCTCAAACCTTGTCTCTAATTTGCCCATTGTTAAAACTGCCAGAGAAATTCCGCTCTACTTGATCACCCTCTTGATTCTTTTCCACTCCCCCCAAATCAGACTTCTCTCCCATCTCTTTTTCTCTAATATGCCAACTTCTTCCTAACCCTTGTACGGTTCCTCGTACTCCTCCTGTCCACCACCTCTAAATTCTCAACCAAACTACCACCAACCACATTCTCTCTGGAACCACAATTTTCAATCGAAGTGAACCGTATTTTCATCTGACTATTTGCTGTTCCTTTCTCCCTCTCCTTCCCCCTAACAGTAGGTGCTAAACATAGATGTTTATAAAGAATATTCATGAGTACTTCATAAGCTGGTTATGGGGAAATGAACATGTCTAAGGATGTAGAGGTACTCGTTGTTGATACAACAAATGATTAGAAACATGAAGATTAGTTCAGTAGTGTGAAGCGGGATACAAATGATGTTGCACGTACAACTGCACATTGGTCTTAACGTGATCGAGACTTAGCAAGGAGGTAAGCTAACTTCTTAGTTCACCCAATTTTTAGATTTAGCACTTAACAGAGACATTTATATTCAGACCTTTTGCATCTATTTGCCATTTTTGATGGCTTTATAGCGATAATTAAAAAAGATTACTTATCTTAAATTAGCTCGACACAATTCAATGCAATTTAATGATACCTCACTATGCAAACCATGCTTTAATGAACGTTATGAGCAAACACAATGAATAACTAAACTACTACAAATATATACAAATGTACGGAAAACCCCTTTCCTGAATTTACCGGGAATTGTTGCAGAAGCTGTTTTTCCTATGACTGAAGAAACAACTAATTGAATAGATTGGAAAATGAAAAGAGGATCAACAAGTGCATTGTAAGGGTTACTTGGTATTAGTCACAAAAATAGTCCAAAGTGTATTAGATTAGAGTTTAGACAAACTCATTAAGCATTTATCAAACATTCTGCACACATTTAATTCTTAACCAATTCATCAAAATCAGACTATCAGTACTCTTTAAAGATGAAAAGATTTAACAGAAGGAAGAAATCATATACAATCAGTATCAAAGCATCGAAAGTTACAATTCAAAGGCTGCAAGATTTCCACCAGATAAGTTACTAGCTAGGGCAAAAACCTAGGTGCTAATGAATAATAATAAACATTACGAAGTTATATGTACTACCAAAGTTAATATTTTTTAAATTGAACTTGAGATTCAACACTTTGGACAAAATCTATTTCCTAGCCATAAAGTTCAGTTCATTCTTAGGCTTTCATATCTACCAACAAATAAAGGAAACTAACTCCATTCTCCACTACTACAACGCCTTTCGGAAAAAAAAAAAAAATCCAACAAGAACTCACCCCAGTACAATAGAGTGGGACATAAGGTCATCAAATGTCCACTCCTCCCTTTGCCGCATCCTGCTGCAACATAAATTCATGAAATCTCTCAGCTTTACGCTTCATTTCCATAATCATTTCCTCAGTCTCTGCAACAATTTGTGTTGGCAAATATTCTTCTATGTAATCTAACCACTGTCCTAATGTCATCTTTTCCAATCTGCCCAAAACACTAACGTTCATCGGCGATGACCTAGGCAGTCCATCCCCACAAACCTTATCTTGCATGCTTTCAACTCGATCCTCCTCTCCATTCTTTTCCTCTTCAGTGCAATCTCCTTCTTCCCCCCACTTAGACTTCTCTGCCATCTCTTCTTCTCTAATTTGCCCACTGTTAAAACCGCCAGACGACTTCAGCTCCGCACTAGCCAATCCAACATCACAACCTTTCTCTTGATCGATTTCTACTCGATCACCCTCTTGATTCTTTTCCACTTCACCATAACCCCCTTCCCCCAAATCAGACTTCTCCCCCATCTCTTCTTCATTAATCTGACTATTCTCCAAACTCTGCAACGTCAACTTCTTTCTAACCGTTGTACGATTTCTCTGGCTCCTCCAATCTACCGCCACCGAATTCTCAACCAAACCACCTTCAACCCCATTCTCTCCTACACCACAGTTTTCAATTGAAGTGCTCCTAATTTTCTTCCGACTCTTTGCTGGTCCTTTCTCCCTCTCCTTCCCCGTAGCAGCATCATCAACCTTAATTTCCGACATCTTCTCAATCCTCGAACTCCTTGTCACTCGACCTCCTCTTGTTACTCTACCCGTGCCAGTATCCCCTACCTCCTCACCATTCTTAGTCACATCATTCACCTTCCTTCTCGAGCTCCTCGTTACTCTTCTCAGCCCGGTCGAAACTACCCCCGCTTCCTTCATTTCATTTCCACCTAAATCCTCCAATCTTTCTCCCTCTTTCCCAATCTCACTATTCTCATTCTTATGTACCCCACCTCTACCCATCTTCTTTTCATCTCCCCGCAACTCCTCATCAAACGCAAACCCTAGATCTCCATCACCCCCTTTCCTAGTCGAGTTCCTCGTCTCTCTTCTTACACCGGTCGAAACCACCCCAACATCTTTCTCTGCATTTTCCCCCAAATCATCCAATCTTTCACCGTCTTTCCCAATCTCATAATCCACATTTTTCAGTACTCTCCCTCTCCCTCTCCCTCTCCCTCTCCCTCTCCTAGCATTTTCCAAATCACCACCTTCCTCAATGACCCCCAATTTCACACCCCAAGTCACCACCCGCCCCCTCGTAACTCTCTTCCCCCCAAGCCCCTCAAGATTCACCCTAATCACCGTGGCTTCGCCGAATTGGATGACATCATTATCCTCAATATCATAAGGAATATTAGGAGTCAGGGGTTTGGAGCTTACTATAGTACCATTAGACGAATCCAAATCGGTAATATCCCAATTACCCGACTCGATATCGAATTGAATAAGGAGGTGTTTGGATGAAATTCCGGCGTCTTTAATTGAGACTTTGTTGCCTCGAACTACACGCCCGATCTTCACTATCTCTTTTGGGGTGAATTCGAATTCCGAGCCCGAAGATGGCCCCTTTGTCACTTTCAGCTTTAGATTCGGCCCGACTATGTTTTTCATTTTTGCTTTGGTAGAGGGACTTGTCAAATGATTTGATTTCACTTCAAGGGGACAAAGTAAGTTCTAAGTTATTCAAATGACTATTTTGCTCTAATAAAACTTCTTCAGTCACTATATTTACAAATATGGGGGCTAAGATCGTAATTTCAAACCTATTTTTTACACTTTTGGATTCTGCTTATAGCACCACTACAAGTCCACAACAGTATATATGTCTTGTTTCATAATTGAAGATTATTTTTCCGCAATTGATTAATCATATTTGTTAAGTCTTCATTTAATCATCGTCCAATTTAGATCTTTTTCAATCACTCATGTATCTCGTAGAGGGAAAATTTGTCATTTCGTCGATTTAATGTACCTTACAAAGAATTTCGTTATTTCTCAATATATGTGATAGTAAAGCATATACAAAAATTAATATATAAATGAAATAGAGTCGCTAAGATCTTATTCAATTACTATCCATCTAATTCTCTCAAGTTCTATACTATAAAAATGTCACATTCCAAATTCATGGTTTTGATTGAGATTAGAACATGAGAGAATTAGAGGGAGAATAATTGGAGATAAGCTTACTACCATGACTCCATAAGTAGGGTTCGGATATTAATGAAACAAGCTAGTCGAAATATTAATTAATTAATTTATTATTTAAACATTCTTATATATATGAATACGTGTCGAATAGGACTTATCCTATACTCACAATCTGGCTCGTATGAATTTAAATATGTGAAACCATAATCTAATCCAATTTACAAAAAATAACGAAAATTCGAACCACAAACTTAAAGTAGGTACTCGTTGGAAATATGAGATAATCGATCCCATAAAAATGTCATTAACAATTCTGGGATTGATCAACCGATTTAAACATTCAAAACTATAAGTTCAATATATATTAATTGCTAGACAATTAATATTTAGATTTACCAAGACGATATTGTGTTACTTTTACTGCTTACCAGATCCTACCATAATCTATATATTAAGATGATAATCGGTTAATATTATTTAATATATTGCTATTGTTGATCCATCCTAAGAGGTCACACACAAATAGTAATCCGAACTAATAATAAATAGTATTATAACTTCTCGCTTAGTTTAAATAATGGGCGAAACATTGAGTGCTTTAAAACGCTGAACTATACAGCATCTCGCATTAATTTCCAATTGTTGTTAACATAGTCAACTAAAGAGTGGGTAGGATGTGAATCTCGGAATCTTCCAATAACATAATTCTGTAATATTCCATTCCAAGATTTTACGCCTTTTATTTGGAATAAAAGCTCGTAGATAGACCGTGAATCTCTCTCCTTGTTGTAGCGGACCAAAACACTTAGAAAGGAGTGGAAGAGTTTGTCTACCTCTCCATAAAGTTCTCAAAATAATGGACATTCATTTCATAACAGCCACTTTTTCGAGAAGAACTCTCAGCCATACTCCTTCCAACTTTTGAAGTTGTAATTTCTCTCTTCCTCAGAAGTTCGGCCGCCTCCCTGCAGTAGAAGCAGCCAGTTTTCTCCATCTTTGTTTCGATTTCACTTTAATCGCTCTAAGAAACGCATCGAGAGTTCTGGCCAATAAAACCCCAAACGCACTTACTTTGGGTATACGAGCTCATCCTCGCTTTCTCCGCCGCTATAATATTATTCCAAAGAAAGGTACACAATTTGTAATTCATGATTTATTATTTTTATATGATCCGGTGAAGATCTGGGATTCGCATCCAATTAGTTTTTAACTAGTTAGATACGAATATAAACACCAACAAAGGCCTTGCAGCTTTGGTTACGTGATTACAATTATGTAAATATGTGAAAAGAATATTTACGAATTATAAATTGATTTCGCATGTATAATTTGTGTTTAATGCATGTTAGTTCTGTAAGAAGTTATGTTAATTGTATAAAATTAAATATACTCACTGTTAATTATTTTGAAATTTATTAATGGAAAATTCTAAAATAATATTTTTGATTTTTGAGAATTTTTTCTTCAATTAATTTTTTATATCGCTTTATTAATTAAAACAAGAAAAACCATCGATTTTGTCAATCGTATCGCATGTAAAAGCGACGTAAGTGGCGAAATTTCAAATGGCCAACATGACGCCACCGTCAACAAGTCAAATGCAGTTAACTCTGGCTCTAACGGAAGTTGACTCTGACAAACGAAAGTTAATTGCTAATAGCAGCCGGGACTCTGTCAAACCCGAATGCCCGATCCGACGGCTCGAACGCCCCCGATCCCGCTTGGCCGGACTGTCCGGCTTTTCGCCGGCCCCCGGCTGGCCGCTGGCCTCGGGTCCACATAAAGCCTTGACAATCCACCACTCACTCAAATGGCCTGATTCGATTCAACCTCAAGATTTTTTTTTTTGCTAGAATTAATTTATTAGAAATCAATTGCTGTATTAATTTAATTTCGTCGAAATTATTTTTAATCAATTTTATTTTTAACCATTAAAAATTTATTAGTTCTAATAAGATTAGATTAAATTCAATTATTTATCGAATTAATTGAACTACACGTAATTTAATTAATTAAATTCTAATTAGTGATTTTAATCGTAATAATTTGAATTTGATTTACTAATTTTGAGACCTATGATTATTAGATAATTAGAGTTTCAAATTATAACATAATTTAGTAATTAACTATCATAAGTAAAATAGTATTTTCTAAAATAATGTTATTTTAATATAAGATAATTAGACATGTTATTAATATTAGATATTAATGACATATTATAATATTATATATTAATCAACATGTTATTAATATTAAATACTAATGACATATTTGATATTAGATATTAATGACATATTTGATATTAGATATTAATATCACATTTTAATATAAGATGTTAATTTGACATTTGTTAATATTAGATATTAACAATACCTTATTAATATAAAATATCAAATAAATACTAGAATTAGATTACTAGTGATTTTACACTTAGATAAATTAAATAGTTTATTTCATTTTGATGAACATTCTTGACATGCAATATGTGTGCCTACTTCATGCTTCATCCATGCTATGTATGTTAAATATAATTTTTGATCATTTATCACGCATAATATAAGACGTTGTATTGATGGATGTCATGGACTTTATGATATAATATTATATTATATAAGATAATATGGCCTAGAGATTTTAATCTATTTAAGACGTACTAAGTTTGTATTTATATAAATGTATTAAAACTGGGGATAATTAATTGTAAGTAGTTGTACTTCACTATTCGATTTTGGATTCACAATGTAGGATGTCATCAGAAAATGATTTTAAAATTGGAAATATGGGCTTCAAAATATTTTCCACTAATATCTATATCATGATTTCCAACAATATGTTATATTTTTCTTATGATTCACGAGTATATATTTTTTGTTTATTTGATTGATACGCTTGACATGATCATAAAGAGTTAATAAAAATATAACAAATCTCACCTAATAAATGTGCTAGCTAACGCGATACCAAAACATGTTTCGGATAGTGTCACTTTAATGGACCGCTTAGTATGCACGGTCATATCCGGAATGCCATCCCGACGGAATAGTCTAAGTTATTAGTTCAACAACCGAATCCTGTACTATTCATTCCTAATTTACGATCTTATATTTGGTCTTCGCTTAACGGTGATTTCCAATGCTACACGTGGACCAAGTGACATACAGGTTACTAATGTAACGACCGCGCCGGCCACCTCGGCGCGGTAATCATTGTACTCCTGAACACCGTAGTCACTAAACCGACGGACGACCTGGGCTTTAAAATACAATTCGTTTATCCAAAAATGTGATCACAATTAAGTTTTCCCAAATCAAAGTCAGCTTTTTAAAATTTATAATCCATCACCGACATCGAAACGACAAACCCATATATATATACACAACATATCCTAAAATAAAGCACGCCGGCAAGGGCTACAACAGATGATACGCATCGTATCCCGAATACAAAATGACAATGTACTTGCAAGGCTAAAGTTTCAAAATAAAAATACAACAATCAAAATGCTTGACAACACATCAAAATCCGACCGCGAGATCCTCTGTCACTGACGCTCACCTAGCCACTGAACAAAAACTCAAATGTTTCGCTCAACCGGCCGTCTGGCCAACCTCGGCACAAATGAAATGCCTAACGCCAGGGTGTAAGCTGGCGCTTAGTGAAATTTAACACGTGGGGTGAACTTACCATACGGAACGAAATAATCAATAATATAATAGTCAAATATGAAATACATATATCCAAGACTACCTAAAAGGTTATACAACATAATTCAAGCAGAAATTTATTATTAATACATTTAAGATATATTGTATTGTTCAAGAAGCACAATAATTTCGTAAATAAATCAATAGACTCAACAACGACTAAAAACCTAGTCATCAAACCTCCTATCTCATATCCCCTACCAAGATACCATCCTCTAACGCCAAGATATACCAATCCGCTTCACCGCTAGAATGGACTAATCAACAATCACCAAGACTTATACCAATAAAGATAAGGCCAAAACCGCATTTATACACAAAGTATATGCACACCCCACTTATACACAAAGTATAAGGCACATCGCACTCATACACTAAGCATAAGCACATCGCACTCATAACCAACTAAGATTTATCATAAAATTCAATTATGGAAAAGTCAACTAAAAGTCAACTATCAAAAACCCAAGAAATATCTAAATACTTGAAATTCTACCTTAACTCAAGAGAACGACGGGGGAGAACAATATTCTACAACCGATCTTCGAAGCCAGAAATGGCCAATCAAGAGAGAAATGGAAATGAATATTTCTACCATAGCATGAAAAAAAGATGATGATTTAAGTGTTTGATAATGATGATGCGAAAGATAAGATTTAATTAGATATTTAAAAACTCCGAGTCCTGTCGGCTTTTCTCAGCACTTTCTCCCTTATCGCATTCTTAAATCTCCAATGAACCCGATTCCAAAGATATAATATTCCATGGCAAAACCATTAAATTATAAATGTGATTCGCTAAAAAATTTTACGAAATAATATTATCATCGAGACTATTTAAAATATCCCCTGTCCCACGAATCAAAAAAATTTAAATTTAAATTTTTTTTTTTTTTTTTTTTTGTAACGTGGTTATTACAATCTACTCATTCCTAATAAAATTTCGGGATCTCAAATTTAACAACCCTCAAACAATCGTTGTAACAATATAATAACACAAAATCAAATATCACACAAAAATAAAAAGCAATACTAACTCCACTCTCGCCAACCGTGGAAATCGATCTAACCCCACTTCTCACATCCTACCGACAACCTCAGTTTCCTCATCTCATCGGCCGAAATTCTAAGATTCGACTCCATGCTAATCGGTCGAATCCTCAATTGGGAGAAAATCTCCCTGCTGCTATTCGATACATCAAAAACCAACTCCTACCAGCTTATCTCTCCTGGTCCTTTCGATTTCCCCTTTCTACTCAAGTTGTATCGCCTACTACATTCGCCTCTTCCTCAAGTAATTTCAATAGTCAAGTCATAATCATCATGAACTCCATCTCACCTCCTCTCGCCTCAAATTCAAATCTCAAGGCTGAAGATATTATTTCAACTTCATGATCAAGAAAAATTCCAAGATTTAACCCTACATGTATAATGTCTCCACAACTTCAACGCAACTACTATCGCCACTAGCTCAAAATCACGGGTCGGATAGTTCTTCTCGTGATTTCTCAACCTGGTCGGGAAGATAGCAATCACCTTCCCATTCCGCATGCTAACACACCTCTAACTCTCGATGCGAAGCATCACTATAAATCACGAGTCTGTAAACTGCATTCCAGACGCCAACATCGAGCCGAAGTCAACTTCCCTTTAAGATTCCGGGGTTACCTCACAAAGATTAATTCCAAATAAACTAACCCCTCTTTTCTAGTCAACTCCGTCAGTCAATGGCGTCGCAATCAAGGAAAAGAACTTGATTAATCTCCTATAAGAAATCCGCCTAACCCCAAGAAACTCCTAACTCGGGCCACACTGGACGCCTCCCAATTGTTCACAACCTCCACCTTCATGATCAACAAAATACCCTCACCCGAAATAACATGACCTGTGAATCGTGACTCGCCAACTGTAACTCACATTTGGAAAACTTGGCATACAAATCGAGTCAGTTCTCAAGTCCTCAACACACCGCAAATGCCTTCATGTTCCTCCTCCTCTAGAATATATCGTAATATTATTAACAATACCACCACAAACTCATCCGATAATTCTAAAACACCCGGTTCATCAAATCCATAAGTACGCCGTGCATTTTGTCAATCCAAAACGCATCACTATAAACTCATATAATGTTCATAACGAGATCGAAAGTCGATTTTAATATCTCCCCTTTGATCCCTCAATCGATGATAACTGCATCAAGAATCAATCTTCAGAACACCTGGGCATCCTTCACCGATCAAACAAATCATCACTCCCGGGAAATGGGTTTCTGGCTCCATGGTCACTTATTCACCGGCTTATAGTCAACGCATTTCATCTAACCATCCTCTTTTTTTCATTAAACAACACTGCGCATTCCCCACGGAGATACACCGGGTTCGATAATCCCTTTGTCCAACAACTCCTGTAATCGAAGTCCGCAATTCCTCGCACTGTTTGAGCCATCCTCAGACGGTGGAAGCAGTAAATTGCGCCGCATCAGAATAACCTCAATAGCAAATTGACCTCCCTCTTCTCGTGGCAACCCCTAAGTCCCTCGTGAAAACATCCTTGAACTCTCTTCTTAACAATCCGCACATCCTCCGTCCGTTTCTCTTCTATTCAAATCAACCATATCCTAAGAACCCAATACACCTTTCCGGGACTCTCTACCTTAAGGCCGTATACAAAACTTCAAGAAAATCTTTCTGCCTCCCACAAATCGGATATCCGGCCTTCCAACCCAATAAAAGTAATCTCTTCCGATGGCAATCAATAACGGTAATGATGCTTCCCCAACCAATCCATACCCAAGAGTAAGTGTCAAATCGTAAAGCTCAAATGGAAAGAATCAACAGACAACAACCGACCAATTAACAATCAAAATGACAGCCTCTATACCAATCTAACCATTAACCCGACCTCCCTACAGTGTCATAATCTCAAGTGGAACAGTGCAAAGGCACAATCACATACGTAGATAAGGCGTAAATAAAACTTTTAAACAAGAACGCTGTAGCCCCGTAATCAAACAACACCGCCTCAATATCATACGTAAACAATGTACTTGTCACCACTCCGTATCTCGCGCTTCCGATGCGTAATGCTGATTTAACTGCCTCGACCGCCCGTCAGGCCGCCACCACCTGCATTCTCCGGTGTCCTACACTTCCACATCTCGCTCTACTGGCCGACCGACTCACCACGATTTCGATAACCGCCTCGCCAGTCAACTGGTGCCGGCTCCTCCGGGAAACTGGGACACCTCTTCGCCAAATGTCCCGGGCCGCTGCATCGGAGTAGCATAAGACCACCTCTTCCCGGCACCCTGGCCGCTCGTGCTCAATCTCGACCACAACGGTAAATAATCCGGGATACCTCTCTCGACTCTCGGAAGACTACTTCCGACCCCGCCGATCTCGCAGGCGCCCACCGCTGTATGAGGGTAACATTAACTCGGCGGATCGGCCTGAGCACCGGTTGACTCGCCAGACGACTCGCCGGTCCGTCCCCCTCCTCTCGAACTCTGTAGCTGTGGGCGTCTACCGAATAGAAAGTCTCAAGTCGACTCCTCCGATCCACTCGCCTCGGCTCTCCGGCTAACTCCATTTTACCTTCGTATCGCATTCCTCACAAAGCACGTGAAACTAGTAAACTCCATCAAAATGGTATCCGCGACGATCTCCCACGTCAATCCATCCCTCAATTCCAAGTGATCCGCCTACCGATAAACACGTAAAGTGCTCAAGACAACTCACCGAATCGCCTCGCATTCCTCCACCGACCTCAACCCCGTGGTCAACGAAATCACTCTCTCCAAGGCCGCCACTGGTCTCAAGCAATAATTCCCAAGAGTCAACAAATCGCCCCAGAAACATGAACCTTCCTCTCGCAATGAGATGCACCTGCTCTCCCACCAAATACGCACCACTAAGTCTATAAGTAGCAAACTTCACTTCATCTCGCCTCCACAATCCCCATCGCCCAAAAATCGACTTCGTCCCGATGAACTCATTACCGCTTCAGAACCCCCCGAAAACTTCGGGTGGATCCTCTTCGTAAACCGGCCAACTTGCTCGAATTTACCCCCGTTGCTCCCGAATTACCCGAGCATTCACACTCTCTCTTCTACGAGGTCTACCTCAACCTCTCAACATGCTCGAAGAGGCACCTCCTCGACCTCGCCGTCCACGCCTGCACTCATCGACAGCCCATACCTACCACCGGCCTCCGGGGCCCTACCCCTGTGCACCTCTCGCTCTACCTCGCCCACGCGCACTCCCCAGCAGCATCCCCACGCCTACGCAACAAAAAGAAAAAGAGCCACGACTTACACAAAAAAGATACCACTCTCCTCGACTCAAAGAAAATAAGTAGCACACAACCACGTATACCCAAGAATCAAACCCAAGCTCGATACCAAATCAGACGACGCCTCCTGTGTCGGCCGCCTGAAGTAGAGTCATTAAAATCCCGAACACCGTAGCCACCAAACCGACGGATCTAATTCACTTAAAAATACACCAAGCTTCATCCAAAAATAAAATACAATTAAGTTTCCCAAATCAAAAACAAGTTTAAAATTTATAATCCATCACCGATATCGAAACCACAAACCCATATATATATATATACACAACATATCCCAAAATAAAGTAAATGTCAAAAGTTACAATGTATTTGATACGCATCAGATCCTCAATACAAAATGACAACAAATGTATTGCTACAAAGTTTCAAAAGAAAAATACAACAATCAAAATGCTTGACAACACATCAAAATCGATCAAGGATCCTCCGTCACCCGATGCTCACCTAGCCAATCACTCTAACAAAAAACTCTCAACGTACTTCTCTTGGCTCAACTGACCGTCATTAACCCGCACAAATGAAATGCCTAACGTTAAATGAAAATGTTGGTGCTTGTTTAAACTTAACACAGGGTGAACTTACCATACCTTTTAACCAGCTCAATCAATAATATAATAAATAAATATGAAATACATATATCCAAGACTACCTAAAAGGTCATACAACACACCTCAGGAAATCTCGACATAATACAATTTAAGATATAATAGAAGGTTCAAATAGCTACCACACCCCCTCGTAAAGAAATCATCAGACTCCAACAAATCTAATTAAAACTCTAGTCATCAAACCTCCTATCTCATATCCCCACCAAGATACCATCCTCTAACGCGCATATAGTCAATCCGCTCACCCGTAGGAACGACTAATCAACAATCACCTCGCACTTATACCGCTAAAGATAAGGCCAAAACCGACTTATACACAAAGTATAAAGTGCACAATCAAGACTTATACACAAAGATAAGTGCACATCGCACTCATACACTAAGTACAAGGCACACCACTCTTATACACTAAGTATAAGTACACCGCTTCCATACACTCAAGATAGCGCAGACAATCGCACACTATACCGTAGCATAGTGCCACATCGACAATACACACAAAGAAAGTGATCAAAAGATTCCAAACCGCCTTATAATCAAGTATAAGGACAAACCCCACGCTATATCGAGTATGTACACCGACAATGCACAATGCTAGAAAGCCATCAAAAGAGAGTCATACCATTTTATACCAAGATAAGGCCAAAACCAGCACGCTATATTCCGTAGTATAGGCCACATCGACAACGCACACGCAGTGATCAAAGATCATACCGCTTCTTATACCAAAGTATAAGTGCCAAACCGCACGCTTATACCGTAGTGATAGGCCATTGGGGCTACATATCCCCGCAAGGCGAGTCACCTAATCCCTGGTCATCCCAACTATAGGGTCACCCCCTGATACTCAAGGCCTCAAACTCACGCATAACCCAAACAACTACTCTACCTCTAACAAAGATACAAAAGACATAGCTAAAACATCCCACACCGTAGTGTACCAACACACAATCGCCAACAAAGTTAATAGAAATCATAAAAGGTTTACAAGGCCACATAAATCGAATATAAGTCAGAGTTCAAGCTATTACTTACCTCAAGCAATCTTCAACGCTACAAAATATAATCACATAATCATATAACAATTACATGTATATCATTCTCACGTAATCATAACACACAACGACATGTATATCATTCTCACATAATCATATCATGTAATAACATGTATATCATTCTCACATAATCATATCACAATAACATGTTCACACAATTTAAAGTAAGTACGTAGTAACACCCAAAGTGGTATAAGTACTCACTTCAAGTAGCTAATTGCAAAACCTTCAAGCAAAACAATCAAGGTAATCATGTATTTTCCTCACGATCAACGCCAAACAACACCCATGTAAAGTATAATCAAGACCTACTACTATACCCTGCTCAAGATACATAACCAACTCTTAGGGGAACTATCTCTAAACAAATAACATTAATTAGATAAACTATCGACTATAATCCCATCTGACACAACCCAATCGATTCCCCCAAGCAAATTCCATCTTATCACTTTCATTACAAATTCCACTTATAAGTTATTCTAACTAATCATCAAGCTCCATACTCACAATCTATAATTCGAAATATCAATTATAACTCAACTCGAATTTACACTTTTTCAACATAACACCCTTTAATCAATTTTAAATCACCAATTTAACATCATAACAACTATAATAAGGTCCCAATATAACCTCCCTACACCTTAAAGTTTTATAAAATAACCACATTAAAAAAGCTCAACCAAAACCTAAAACTCAACTCTCGACTAACGCTTCAAACGATCTCTAAATCAATGAATCATTCAAATACGCTAAACTCCATAACCAACTAAGATTTATCATAAAAAATTCACTATGGAAAAGTCAACTAAAATTCAACTATGTCAAAAAACCCAAGAAATATCTCGAAATACTTGAAATTTCTTACCTTAACTCGAAGAATTTATCAGAGAACAATATTCTACAATCGATCTCTTCGAGTTCGAGCGACAATCTAAGAGAGAAATGGAAAATGAAATTTTTAAGTGTGGTAGCTAATATTTCGCCATAGCATTTAAAAAAAAGATTTACTTACTTATGTTTGATAACGATGATGCGGAAGATAAGATTTAATTTATTATTTAAAAATCCCTCGAGTCCTGCTCGCCGGTTAATTTCCTCCGCCATCGCATTTAAATCATCAACCCGATCTCCAAAGATAAAATATTCCATGGCAAACCACTAAATTATAAATGTGATTCGCTAAAAAATTTTACGAATAATATTATCATCGAGATTATTTAAAATATCCCCTGTCCCACCGCCGACCGAAAATTTAATTTTTATTTTTTCTAATCTGGTTATTACAACTAATATAGTCTAAGTCAACTTTAAGAACGCCAAGAAAGGCGATGGTCATAATTATGCGAATGCAATTCTGTTTCGCAAAGCTTAAGTCGGAATGTTGCATGCTACCGTCCGGTTTATGTTATGTAAGTTCTTGGTATACTTTGTGTGTTTAGTGGGATTGTAAACACGAGTATGGTTTTTCTATTGTCTGATTATAGAATATTATATGACATATATATTTAGTTGTTCTTTATGTATTTCTGTTGTAGTCTGTTATTAGTCTCTTTTCCTCACGTGCTGCTTTTCACCATGACCAAAAGATTATGCTTAATGACTTAACCACTGCTTACGAGCCGACTAAGTATGTAATATCAACAGCCCCACCAAAGGATTCCCGATTCTGCTTCAAGTGACTTCAATACGATAGGCATTTGATGCATTCCGTAGAAGTCAAGTGTCTTATGTTGTCCACTATGGAACATCATCTCAAGGTTAAGAATCACGATATCAGATTATGATCTGATTTATGCTCATATGATACTCTCCTTAGTGAAAATAGCTGAAAAGGATTAAGAGAAAAATATCAAGGCACTTTATCACGCGGCGTTGGAGTAATCATGTTCGGAGATAACGAGATCGGGATCGAGTTACTTCCCTGGTACTGGAATCCCAATCTCTCCGGAATCGAGCTTAAACGTCATCATGATTACTTACCCCATCAAAGCGGATCCAAGTGAATTTTAAAGAAAGTTAATTTTTCCAAGAGATACACCACAAACTTCATGTACTACATGTACGGAAAGTTAAGAATAATGAAAAGGAGGTCAGATCATAACAAATATAAGTAGAGTTTGAACATCTTCATAAAATAATAAATATAATAACAAAATGACTACAGAATACGTAAACCGAGTAGCTTACAACTTGAGAAGCTATGCAGTAAAGAAGCAAATCGGATTATAACCTCAATTTATAATATTGAAAGTGTCAGTTCTAGTTTGATATCTCTAGTAGCTATCAAGCTGTGAGAATCAAGATCTCATTATCGATTCGAGTATGTACTGTGATGATGACACTTCCTTTAATAGTTGAAATGCAAGGCAATGTAGATAAAATTGAGATCAAAGAACAACAAAGAAAACTATACGCCCAAATTAATCAACCACAGCTGTATTTAGCACGCTAAGAAAAAGTAATGATTCTTCGTCAGTCGCTATGGTGCTAGATTTATGGAAAGCTACCATTCATCTAAATATCATAGACAATCATCAGAGGATAATGCTTTGAATCAGCTCAAGATTCAAACCACATTGTTGTTTCACAATGATAAGTATATGTAAAGATACACACTTCTGCTACTTCAAGCAACAACCTTATCAAATGATTCCATTACAATCTAATATTATTCCTCGAGAGGTCTTTTGGATACACGATCCAAAAACAAGAAAAACTCTAACAAGCCAGCTTAAAATAACTGGGGATTGCCGTCCCTAGTTAGTGTTTATCGAACGGAATCAAACACCAAACTAATAGTACGCGGCATTTATCAGGCTTGATCATTTGTTGGATAAAAAGAAGTTTGGATACTCTAATCAATCACATGGGGTTTACGAGCTTTTGAAATAGTTTGGAGCCGTAGTATCGACCATTTACCGCCGCGAGAACTGGGAAGATAGAATATCTATGTCCCAAGCAAAGACTCTCATGTTTATGTTGAATTCGAGATTCTGTGACCGAAAGGATGTGATTTCATGATACTAGAGTTGTAAACTTTGACCTGTCAAACGCCTTTCCTCAGAATGTAAGGGATTATAATGGCATCGGCCGAAGATATTACAGAGTATATTAGGAAACCTCTAGAGGTCAGGATTCATAACTTGATATTTTGGTAGATTTCTTTAGTATCTGGGAGTTGGGTGGCGATTAAGCGCACTACTACTATGACCTCGATATCATATTAACTTTGTCTATTAACCAAGACAATCAAGGGCACAAGAAGTTTCAAAGACACATATATCTTACCTTAGCCTTATTGGTTGAAATCGCTAGATTTAAGGAATCGCTAGATTTAGGTATCATGAACCGTCTGATACTATATCATAAATTGTCCAAGTAAGTGCCTTTTGGAGCAGAATCGAGATAATCGATCTCATAAAATGTCTGGGCTGAACAATTTAGATTGATAAACCGCTTAAACATTCAAAACTATGTCTAATATAATATTAGTTGTTAGACAATTAATATTTAGATTTACCTAAGACGATATTGTGGTTACGATGACTTACTGTGACCATAATATATATATTAAGATGATAATCGGTTAATATTATCTAATATATCGCTATTGTCGATCCGCCTTAAGTAATACACACAAACAAGAATCCGAACTATTAATAAATGTGATTATGCACTTCCCAAAGCTTAAAAGCGAACATTTAAGGAAACATTCATATTGTTCGAACTATATTAGCATCTCGTATGAATTTCCAATTGCTGAAATAACATCATAGTCGACCAAAGAGGGGTAGGATAGAATTCTGAATCTTCTTCCAATAGCATAATTTAGAATATTCCTACTCAGCATTTTATGTGCCTTTTATTTACGAATAAAAAGCCGGTGATGAAATCGGAACTCCTTCCTTGGCTGTAGTCCCTTCTCCTTGCTCATACTCCTTCCAACTTTTGAAGTTAGATAATCTTCCTCTCCTCTCAGAGTTCTGCCGCTCTCCTTGTTAGTAGAAGAAATATTTTTCCCATCTTTTGTTTCGGATTTCACTTTAATCGTTCTAGTAAAATGCACGGAGGAGTTCGGTCAATTAATCGTGTGGGATACTTTTGAGATACTTACTTGGGGTATATGAGCTCATCCGCTTTTCCTCATTGCCATAATATTATTCCAAAATAGAAAGGTACATACTTGTAATTCATGATTTATTATTTTTATATAATCCGTAAAGATCCTATTCGTATCCGATTAGTTGTAACTCAGTTAGATATGAATATAAAAATCAACAAGACCTTTGTTTCCCTTTTGGATTTCGTGCTAGACTCCATTCTGGAAGTCATATTGACGCTTTGATATTCAAGATGAGCTGATCAATTGGAATGGTTTCGAGGAGATTGAGTGATTTATCATATTTGAAACATGAGTGATGTTGCGGACCTCATTTTTAACTCATCTACCCTCAATCAAAAAAACATTCACCAATTATGTTGTGACCTTGCGCCATCTTAGAACTTGGCCTTTAAACCTCGAACAAATCACTCAAGTTCTAATTTTCAAGAAATCAACCGCATCCTATTTTCATTATAAGGCAACCCATCAAACTGAATAACTGTCGAGAGAATGCCACATAAGAGATTCCAAGATTGTATTGGAATTTCGAATGAACAAAAGCCTATTTGGCTAATCAACATGTATCACCGAGGGAAAAGGAAAACTTTTGAAGGAAAACAAGGAAAACAAGTTGTATTGCAAAACAACTTTTGAATAAATCGCTCTAGATCATGCCATTATCGATAATTTACCTCGTTGTACGGACTGTATATTTTCTAAAATCTAAAAGCAAAAAGCACGACAAATTGTTAATCAAGAACACGCAAATTATATTGGTTTTCAATCGATGTTGGTTGTTTGCAACCATCGATATTATAATTGGGCTCTTTTAATTTGGCATCAGAATAATTTAAATAATTATCTCATTGATGCTTTAGATAGCGCAATAACAAATGTATTGAATGTTTCAATTAATATAAGCATTAGTTAGAAAAAAAAATGAGTGATGCTCAGTGATATTGGCCTTTCCTATTTGTGTAGAAAAATAAACCATATTACCCCATTGTTTTGAAAAAGGGATTAATATTGTCGCCAAACCTAATAAGCACGGATGCACTAACTAATTTGTCATGGAGGGCGCAACAATTGATTGCAGAACTTTAACATCACCAATCACAATAATAAGATTTTAATTGCCAATTTATTTGTGTTGTTGAAGCAGCAAGAGAACATAAAAGAAAAAGATAGAGCCACAAACTTAGAGACCAAGTACCTTGCTCCTTCAATGTGGAAAGTTCACTTGGTGAGCACATAGATAATTAGTTAAGTTACACATTGAAAAAAATTAAAACATCTATGATATTATTAAGTAACTTAATCTATTTATATATACATGCAAAAAAGCAAAGTGTGCTAAGTAATAATTCTAGTCCTAGGCTTCTACAACACACCCATTTTTGTTTAAAACAGAACACATATAGCATTTCTTGTATATATGTATGTTAGGTATGCAGTTATTCCTACTACTACAAACCCCTGCAAACAGAGCTCATTCAGCCCACACCATATTATTAGTCAGATTCGCTATCCGCCAACCAATAAAGAACTTCAAGTATATCCACTGCCACATGGATCTTTAAGTAGCTGTTGACGTGGAAGAGCAGCATCGATGTGCCAACCTTAGCAACCGCGATTAGCTGACACCAGGACGCGTCGCTGGAAAAAACGACCAGTTAGATGTTCCAGCATCATTTCCATGAACCTTCTCATTAGCCCACCAGTCAGAGCTACTAAAAGAATTGTCCAAGTTTCCTCCTTCTACATTGCCAAAATTAAATTCTTTGGTAGGACTGAGAGTGATGGACCACTGGTTCTTATGGCACATACCATTCTCCCCATCTGAAATGGCTAACCCAGATGCATCATTGAAATTCTTTCCTGTAGAGAATTCATGACCATTTGGTAAACATGTTCGCCTCTCCCTATCATCCTGATCCATTTTCTCTGAAGAAACAGGAAAGGTTTTTGCTGCTTCGGACGCCCTCCCTACACATCTCACGGCTTCTGCATTAATCTCAAATGATACTCTATGGTCGACAACAACTTCACCCTGTCTCCATCCATGACATTGGTTTGTATGTGGATCAACATCATAATGTGGGTAGTCATAAGCCAAGTCGTCACGGGAACTGGGAGCCACTGCGTCAGGGGTTAGAGTACCTGATCCTTGCTGAAATTCCCATTCTCGAGACATCTTCTCAAGATTTAGGAGCTTAGAATGATCACCAGTTCTGTACTCAAGGAAATATGGGTTGCCAGGACCTGATTCATGCTCTGGAAAAGGAGAAGAGGTCCCTGAAGCAGATATGCCAGAGCAAGGTGAGATCAAGTTGCTCACTGGGCTTCCAGGATGAAGCAGATAAGATTGGAACTCGTATTGTGACATAGGAAATCTTTGACTCCTTGAATCACGCTTTTGACTGGGATCAACGAGTCGAGCAAATGGCACCTCTGGGGAGGAAGGCGTGGTCAACTGGACAGACTCAGGAGGAGGGGTAAAGGGAGCAGTTGATGGTTCGGTTGTGTATGTAGAGAATGTGGGTGGAGTGACTAGTTGAGTTTCATGAGCATAAGGACCAATAGCAAACATAGATGCTGGACCACTCGGAGAATACATGTGTGCAGTAATTGAAGAGAGAGAAAGCGAGCCAGTAGGTGATTGGGTAGAGGAAGGAGCTTCTGATGGAAGAAAAGATGCAGGGGAAGAGGGAGGAGCAACAAATGGAAGGCTAACATAAGGTGTTTGAATAGAGTTTTCAGTTGCAACCATATCCGAACGTGGGGTTATTGTCTCTGGAATAATGGCAGCATGCTTGATTCGCTTGATGCTTTTGAGAGGCCGGAAACGCCAACAAGAACTCCAGAAGCGTTTCCACTTTGTTTTCTGCATGTGGCAGGGAAGTGATATAGCACCATATGCAAAAATAAAAGATCAAGGCATCTCAATTAAAGTCCATCATGAGTCTAATATCACTACGATTTGGTATAAAAGTGGACTGAGGTCAGTCCATCGAATTAACTTCCACAAGAGGCGAAAGAACAAATAGAAGAAATAAATGGAGAAGAAAAACAAAATCCTAACGTGTAATTTTCAGATGCAAGAACAAATAGTGAACATCTCCTATCACGATCAACCAGATTAGCTAAAGGCCATTAAATGTGAAATAGTGAACATCTCCTATACTATCAATCAGATTAGCTAAAAGGCTATTAAATGCGACTCTCTCGTCTCTTACATGTTAGCAAACTAAAATGCAAATACTTCATAAATGTAGGTTGAGTCATGTTTTAAATACATCTGAAAATAAGTACTCCTCCAGCTCCAAGTACATATTGACCTTTTGACAAACTAACTCTTCGTTTCAAAGTTCATAATTCCCCTCCATCTATTACAGACTTCTGTACCAACTTAATTAATACTCCCTCCATCCCACAAAGATTGTCCACTTTTTTTTTTTATAGTTGTAACTTTCAAACTTTGACCTTAAATATATTTGTTTGTGTTGTATAATATTTAATAAAAAATATATCTATGAAAAGAGTTTGAAATGTATTTTTCATTGATATAGTTCTCATAAAGTATTATACAATACAAACAAAAATATTTACGGTCAAAGTTCAAGGGGTAAACAAAAAGTCAAAAATGGACAATGTTTGTGGGATGGAGGTAGTGATAAACAAGCTCAAGCAATTTTCTTAGATGTCAAACTCGAGGAACAAACAACAATCACAGCATAATGGATATAACAAAAATACTATCTTGTTGTGAACACTGGGCATTAATCTGTTCTTGGGCTCACAAACACCCCAGCGCACACGAAAACAGCAATGCAGTTTTTATCTTTCATTATGTTGGGAAAGAAAGCCGAAAAAAACTTTAATTTAGATCAAACCACCCGATTTTGCAGTTCAGTTGCTCATTTCTACAACTGGTACAGCTGGGAAGTCGGGAACACTTAATTGGTTCTAACATTCATGCAGATGTGCCATAAGGAATGCCCAATAACAGGACGAAGAGAGAGTTAAAATCATGTAAATTCAATATTTCAGCTCAAATAAAAACGAAATAATCTAAACAAAATCAACATCTTCATAAACACAAAAACTCAATCAACAACAAATTTGAGCAAAAATGATCTAATTTCAGAATCAAAACTAAATAAACTGAGCAAAAACATTATCTTCATTAACACAAAAACTCAATCAACAAAAATCATTGCAAACAAGCAAATTCAGTATTTCAGCTCGAATCAAAACGAAATAAATTAAACAAAATCAACATCTTCACAATAAAAAAAATTCTAGCAAAATCATGAAAATTCAGTTAACCTGAGAAGCGGCTTGTGCCACATGGCTCTCCGAGGCTGCAATCGCAGACGCGGCGGCGTTAATAGTCCCAAAAGTATTATCTGCTCCTCTTATCATCTCTACTTCCAATTCAATACAAAACCAAAATTCAACTCAATTTCATCTCATCTAACTCAATCAAATGCAATTAATTTCCCAAAATTCACCTCAAATTCATAATATCTACTCAATCAAATCTTATTACTATTATATCTACTCAATTAAATATAATTATACTCCAAAATTCAACTCAATTTCATCATATCTACTCAATCAAATCTAATTAATTCTAATAAAAATGCAACAATTACTTCTTATCGAATAATTAACAACACAATCAACTGCAGCTAAAATTCAAAACTGGACAATCTTTTTGGGACAGAGCTAATATTTCTGCAGCTAAAATTCAAAAGCGCACAATCTTTATGAGAAACTGGACAATCTTTTTGGGACAAAGCTAAAATTCAAAATTGGACAATATTTATGAGAAAATGGACAATTTTTTGGGACAAAGTTAAAATTCAAAATTGGACAATTTTTATGAGAAACTGGACAACTTTTTGGGACAAATGAAGTAAATATTATGTAGTGATTGAAACGTATGTATAGATATTGAGGTCAAACACGGCAAAGACTTTGGACAAATTATGATTTTGACAATTATTATTATAAGTGGAGACCTTTTATAGGATCAATTTTAATAATGAATTTAGAGTAAATTACCAAAGTGCCCTTAGGAAGAAGGGTGGGGATGGGGTTTGGGTGAAGTTTGTATGGTCGCTTGTCACACTTGTTGCCTGAAATGTGCTTTGGTGCATTTAATGATACTTGTAGGACATCAAGAATTTAATATTCCGACCATATTTGGATTACAACAATTTAGTATAAAGATTGAAATGGCAAAATATTTAATTCGTGAAATGAGTGTAAGTTAGATCAAAATCAAGATCAATATCGAACGCTTAATTGATCTAAACGCAATAGACGTCAAAAGCAATTTCAAGAAAACAACGAAAACTATTCTGTTGTTTGATGTACTTAACACATGTTCAATCTATTTGTTCTTGTATAATGTGTCTTACTAGATGTTCTCGATTTCGAAATTAGGAAAAATCGAAGTAAAAAGTTAATATATAATTTGATCTTTATTTGTCGAAAAATTGCCTCCTCAAATCCAACTTTATGCATCGCCTGCTTTTAAAAACTAAGGGACGTCAGCAATGTCTCTCCCAAAATTTCAAAATTAATTTTTACTATCAAAAATGTAATTTCATCCATTTATTCAAAAAATTCATTGCTCTTTTCCCTACCCTCCGCCTCCCAATTTTTTTTTTCTTTATTTGAATAATATAAGTTCTTCTAATTCTATATAAAATTTCTAGCTTACTCCATAACACGAACTTTTTAATAAAATTCATACTGTAGTTATGTGCTTGATCTAAGACTTGTTTGTGATGATTTTGAATACTTATTTTTCTTATTGCTCGATCAATCGAAGCAAGAAACATAGGGGGAAAGCAAAAATGTTTATAAACTTGCATAAGGAAGATACTCATTTGAGTGTATAAGCTATAGTAATTTATATTTCTATGAAAATAAAATAAAGGACTACGGATATTGAATATGGTAGTTTGCTTATCCCCTATTGTACTGAGAATTGAATCATTTATTATGTCACATGAATTAATATAGACATTAAATAGAGCAACACCAAGTCATGAAGGAATCATGATAGCAAAACTTGGGACTTCTGGAACCTTTTCCCATTTTTTGTATGAAAGTTTTAATGCTTTCTTGTATGTTTTCGAGATGGATATACTAAGGGCAATTTAGTCCAATACAAGTTGCTTTTTTGCAGTGGATTGGTCGTTGGATTAGCCAAGATATTTGTTTCTATTTTTGTAAGATTTTACCATGATTGTTACCTAGGTAAACTTTTTGGTGTGTCAACGCATGCACGTGTGGCCTAGCATCTTTCTCCAATGGTGGGCGCAACCTTGGAGTTTCCAACTTTACCTGGTTCTGTAGTAATTAGTAAAACATGAATTTTTAAATTGTCTAGGGACATTGTTAGACGAAAAATCACATATAACAGGCTTTTTTTTAGATAATACATTTATTAAATAATACTCCTTCCTCGCTCCAATTTACTGATCACAGAACCAAATTTTCTTTCATTTTTACTCTCGATTGTTATTAAAGTATTTCAACGTAACTTTATTCCTCGATCTTTTCACTTTGCTCCTTTAATAAAAGATTTCATAAGCTCACGACAACTAAAATATTTTTCGATAAAATAACTTTGCAAGATATTAGTAATATTACTCAATCCCTTAATAAAATATTTTTATCTTCATGACGCAATCGGAATCTATGACTATTATCTAAATACATCACCCTTGGCACTTATTTGTGTTGGTTGCCTCAATTGATTACCGTCACATTCTGCGACGATCTGATTTCAGACAGGACGAAAGCTCAAATTGAGTCCAGAATATCTACATCCTGCCCCGATAATGATTTACAGTTTGCTTAAGGCTTTGGCGCTGCTGAGCCTATAAATACCCCCTTCACTACTTCAGTGATTCAATCCTCAAATTTCTGGACACAGAGCTTATCAATGTAGCCAGGATTCTCGATCAGTTTTGCGCTCATATTCTATTCTCCTAATACCAGAGTTTAGTCAGATTCATCTGTTTTCTCTCTCTATTCTTCGAAAGAAATATACTAAGCATGCTTCCAGATATTTTAGTTATTCTATACTGGCACATAAATAATCATCCGGTATCAGTCGGGCAATCTCTATCTCAAAGAATAAGATACCTAATAATTTATTTGCTGTGAGCTGATCTACACATCCGAGAGCCAAGTTGGCCTGTCCGTCACCTGTCTCCACCTCATTATGTCAAACTGCCTCCATGGCTCGCCCATGACAAATTCTAACACATCAAGGCTGATACCACATAAAAAATATATGCCTCTTTTATTTTAAGACTTTACTTAATTCATCGTCGCAAAATCTTACACCATTCATATAAGAAATTGCCTCCGCCTCGTTATAATAAACTGATTTGTTTCGATTGGGACATCAAAGCAACACAAGGAGGAAATTTGGGAGAAAGCTTCACCTGGTAAAATAGACATGATTTTTGTGACTGACGGTGTTAGTTCCGTCCTCCATAATAAAAAAGGAATACATAGTTTAACTGCATGCTCACGATTTAATTAGTTTCTAACACTAATCAAAGTTCGCGATACATCGATAAGGTTCTTCACAGAATGATGGGTCCCAAGCACACTACTATTATATTTGAGTTGGGTTTGGTATGTCAAATTACAGTTATGCCAAGAACATAAAAAGGGACTGGGGAGCGGTATTATCGTTATCACATGGGTATTTAGATTCAAGTGGACATGGCCTACTGGCCGATGCTCATACATTTTACACCGACATGGCGGCATTGATCAAGTTTCATTTAATTAGGACGATGACGGCAGATTCTCGCATATTGAACAAGTGTTGGGACATGCAGCCTCATATGACTACAAATTTTATTCCTAAGCTCATGTATGCTGTGGCCCGCTTGCAGGCCAAAGCACAACAGCTTGTGGTGTTCTGATGTACTCTCAGCGCTGCAAACACAGATTTCAGATGCTCTTTGGCGAGTACGTTTTTTGGGTCAAGGCTGGGAAACAAGCGGAGCAACGCAATCAGGAGCCAAGAAACAGCCCCAGGGCACTTCGATCACAAGGGAAAATACCCACTGCTTCAGTGGCCAGCATCACAGTAGCCTCAAGATGTCTGTAGAAAGCATTATCAAAATTTTATCCAGGTGCATGCACAACGGGGAGGAGTTAGCCTACGCTTTCCTGCCAAGGGAGGAACTCGCCCTACGTGTCATTTGTTGGCCGTATCGGCACTATTCAATGGGCGCGTAGTCATCGAGAGTAGATTTCATTACTTTGTGGGTCCGGCGACGTAGAAGTGGACCCAAGCCAAGCATTGCCCTGAAAATAAAGGACGCATGACTTGCATTTACGCTACCGGGGATGTATGTGCATACTGCTGAACTGGGCAGACATAGATTCTCATAAAATTCTCAAGTGAACAATTTGATCGGACAACCGATTTAGACGCTCAAGATTATGTTCTATATATATTGATCAAGTTGGATACTATTATTTAGGATTTACCGCATTCGACATTGGGGGTTAGTAGGTCAGTTTAATCTATATATTAACATAATAAATCGATTAATATCAGTTTCAATATATTATCACAATTTGTCTCAAGAGGTCACAATATAAACAAGAAATCGAATTAATAATAAATGTATGGCAACTTCCTAGTCTAAAGTCAAACAATGAACGAAACATTGTTGCGAAAATCTAATCTCGGTAGATTTAGGAAAAGCTCACAGTCATGGGAAGGATAAGGCTCGAGGAGGTTTTTTCCTCAAACTCTTACAAGGCGCCTACAAAATAAGTTTCTAATTCTTCTTGTTTCTCTTCTAATTCTTCTTGTTTCTCGAAAGCTGTTATTCTCCTCTCCTCTCGCATTCTTCCCACCCGGCCGAATCTCTCCCCAGAATAAAAACTAGTTTTTTCTTTCTTTGTTTGTTTTCATGAACGTTTAGTAAAACGACGAAAGAATTTAGACACTCATTGACATAATTTTGCATACTCTATTTTGGGTATCGGAGCTCACTCGCTTTCCGCCGCAGCAATATTATTCGCTAAGAACTGCACATACTGCACTGCTATTTATTATTTTTGTTTAATCTCTGCATACTGGGATTCATACTGATTAGTTTGTAACTTTTAGATACGACAGAATCCAAATGCGCCTCTGTGAGTCAAAGCGACGTGGATTACAATTATGTAACTAATTTGTAAAATATGTTTTGCTTAATTACGGGACCGATTTGCATGTTTAATTTATAATTAATGATGTTTTGATTCTTAATTAATGAATTATATGACTAGATAAATTAAATATAATTAAATGTTAATTATTTTCAAAATTTATTAATGTAAAAAATTTTCTAAATATTTGATTTTTATAAATTTTTTTCAATTAATTTTTTATGTCGGCTTACTAATTAAACGAAAATGTGACGATTCTCACAATAATCGCTTTGCATGAAGAAGCCAGAGGCGGGTCACACGTCACTTGATGAAGTCATCGATGACGCCATTCTGCCGAAGTCAACCGCTATTGGTCAAACAAGGTCACCCCGCTGACCCAACCCGTTAACACCTATTTACTCGCCCTAATTTATCCGACGGATTTGTCACAGCCATGACGCGATAACATACGCGCTAACACGGCAGACACTATTATCCACGCCAGCCTACCTATAGTCGGACGACGCGATCGCGCGATAACACGCTAAGCAATGGCACGCCATTACGTTATCTACGCTACCTCGCCATACGTACCTACGCATACGCGATACGCGACGTTAATCGCCATCAAAGTTACTGGATGATGCCATGCCACGTCACTGATGACAAGCGCCACGCCAACTACGACAAGGAAGAAATACGCTTCGACCGGCTATTGACGTTTCATATTGTTGGAATGACGGGCTACATGTTCCGCTATTAGCCAAAATGCCTATCACGCCAGACGCCTAAGTATCGCCGCCTTCGGTCAGTTTACAGACGCCCACTATTAATTAATCGACGCCTAATTTAATTACTTAATATGTCGTTGAGTTTCGACCATTTAATTTGACGGATTTTTCTAAAATTGATTTATTAGAAATCAATCGATTAATTTAATTTCTTTGATGAAAATTATTTAATCAATTTATTTAACCACATTAAAATTAGTTCTTTAATAAGATTAGATTAAATTTAATTATTTGTTGGAATCAATTAAAGCTAATAAATATTGATTAATTAAATACTAATTTTGATTAAAGTTTAATTATTAGATTTTGAAAATTGATTTAATTAAATTCTCGGTAATCTATGATTAATAGATACTGTGAGTTTCAAATTATAACATAATTTAGGAATTAATCATCATAAGTGTAAAATTGTATTTTTGGAAAATACTGCTTATTTTAATATCAGATATCGATGTCACCGGGTATCTAGTCAAACGTTGTTTTGTTTTCAACTTTACGTATATACGCACTTCTATATCAAACTATCGAGGAAGATCATTATTTGAGTATGTTCCTGATTAACTCAGATTCGATTCTCCGCCTTTCAATGTTTGGTTGTGGTATAACCATCTTTATCACGTATTATCTAACTAGGCAACTTTCAAGATTACTCGCCGCTTTATAATCCTACTCAGTTTCTTATTCACAACTCGCGTATCAGAATTCATACTCGCTTCTATGTTCTCAGGGTCATTTGTCGCTAAGTATACTTGTTACTTTAACAAGTCGCTCACGATTCTATTTATCGGGCTTCACTTTAGTTCAACCACTCAACAATCGCCTCTGCTAGTTTGGGCGACTACAAATGTAGTCCCCTCTCTGGGCTTCTATCGCTTCTTTCTTTCCTCTTATACAACTTCATGCTGAGGAAAGTCAGATTTAAAAGATTCTTATTTAAGGAATTCATCTTGGATCCCTGGTTTAATGCATTATCAGTATAAGTACGACTAACTGGTTGAAGTTCATTCAATCGTCTCGAATTCCAAGATTCGAGCCATCAACTAATCCTTTTATAGAGAACCTCATGCACAACCCGATTTGGAGGTGGTCAGGTTACCTCCATCTTTGTGAATGTCTTACATACTAATTTCACATGCCGGGTATCTCTTAATCGACCTTCGTCTATACAAGAATCTAATTTCCATGAATTAATTCAAACGTTTTGAACTGTTTTTTAAATTATGTATATTTCAACTATTGTAGATCCGGATGATCTAAAGCATCTATGATTAATTAAAATTTATCTATTACAAGAATCACCTTGACTTAGACAAATTCTAAGTTTCATATTTTATTTATATATTAATACAATAGTCGATTAATATTTAGGAATTAATGGTATCGACATTAGGAATTAATTAGAAATTTAATTGTTAAGTTTAATTTATCTATAAAATTTGACTTAGATAAATTCTAATTGTTGCATACCAGATTGGTGAATTAATAAGATTGACATTGTGTTCGACGGCTTACTGTATGCCTTAGTAATTTATATATTAATACAATAGTCAATTAATATTTTTAATATATTACTATCATTTATCATTCCTAAGTATAATACACATAAAAAATAAATCGAATTATATAATAAACGTGGTTATAAACTTCGAAAGATATAAATAAACACGAACGAAGCATTCTGCGACTTAAAAATCGAATCGGCGCTTCTGGGCGGGTCGCTTAAAGGACGGGACGAGGTTTCAGGAGTTTTTATCTTCTAAAAACTCTCCTTATTTTGCCTATTTAAAGTGGCTCAACTTAAACCTAAAACCTAATGCTCATATTGTGATTTAAGAAATCAAATTTTCTCTCCACCACAAACCCAAAATAGCCGAACAGCCTTAGGAAGAAAAATAAGTTTTTCTTACATCTTTTATTCCAAGTTTCTAATTTAAGCGTTCTAGTAAACGACGGGAAGCTGTTTCACAATTCAGTTGGGCAAGGACTATCTCGAGATACTATGAGTTATCAGTGAGCAACTATTTCCTCACGCCTACTAATATTAACAACAAAGAAAAGGCATACCTCAGATTTGCTATTTATTTGTAATTTACACCGTAGTATTCTAGACTGCCTCATTAAGTTTAACTTGATTATACATAAAATAACAATTATGACTTTGGATACTTCAATTTCTCTCGATACATTAACGCCATGATATTATTAGTAATTACATTTTTGAAACGCCGCTGGACGCACGTAATGTAAGATCGCTGTAGATCGAGCGAACCGATGTGAACGCCAAGCAGTATCCAAACTGCAGCCACTCCACTTTATCATTTAGCTTACTAATGTTTTGAACATATTGATCAGCTAGTTCTACTTTGATCGCACGCCGCTTTTGCTTATGTTTTTAACATAGATGATTTTTGTGCTTTAAGATTAATTCAAGTTAGTTGATTATTAATCTTTACAAGAAAATTACAAATGATATTAAATCTCCATTATGCTCATAAGAATTCAAGTAAGATGACTTGAAATCTAATCTCCTAAGGCTATGTGAATTATCAAAGTAGTAATCACATAAATGAAAGATCATAGCATTTTCAATCTTTGGAATCATATATTTGAATAATATGATTATATGAATAATACTTAGAATCTATAATCGGGAAAATCTATTCATTAAAATTAAGGTTAGAGCAAATTATTTATTAAAATCATAAATAAGATTTATGATCAATAAATAAATAGAAAGATTTCTCAATTTTATTACTAAATAAGACAAGAAACATAAATGCATATGTTTACAATTCATCGCTGTATTTTAAAAGACGATGTATATTCACTAGTGTATTTAAAAGAAGAGTACATTCATCAGCTTCAAATGAATTTGTAGCTGCTCAAGTAAATATTTAATATTCTTTAAGGTGTTAAAAGAAGTATGTTACTAGATGAACTAAATTCATCTAATAATATAAGATTACATATTCTCCTCGAACAGAAATAAAAACCATCAAGGTATACTCAACCAATCAACATTAAGAAATGGCCACATTAGACGCGAGCATGGAATGCCCATAATGGGCCAAATTCAAGTGTGTAACGACCCAACCAGCTCACGCCCGAGGCGGTAATCATTATAATCCCGAACACCGTGAAATACAAATGCAATAACCCGTCAATTTAAGTACCCTAATTTTTCGGTCATGCGGACCCGGGATAGTATAAATAATTTCGATGATAATATTATTTCAGAAAAATTTTGTTCTAATTTCATTTATACTTATCAGCCAAGGCTTAAAAATTTTTATCTTTCGAATCGGTTCGTCAGAGATTTAAATACCTATGTCGAGTAAATTAACCCAAACCGAATCCAGACTCGAAGTTTTTAAATATCTAACCATGCTTATCTTCCATATCATCATAATCAAACACTTCATCATCTTCTTTCTCCTCTTTGGCCGAAATATTCACCCTCCCCTTAAAAAATTTAATTTTCCATTTCTTCGATTGTTTCAAACTCAAAGATTGCTTATGGTGTATCATCGTTTTTCCCATCATTCTCTTCTGAAGGTATGAAAGCTCAAGTCTTTCGAGATATTTCTGTTTTACATGGTTGACTTTAGTTGACTTTTTCATAATTCAATGCATGTATTTAATCTTAGTTGGTTAAGGGTTATGTGACGTATATAAGCTTCCATTTATAAATGAAAGGAGTAAGATGAAATTTAGCGGGGAATCGAATAGCCAAGGTCTCTAGATTATAATTCGATAGTTTATCCGGGGCCATGCTAGACTGCTTGTATATTAGTTCCCCTAAGAGTTGGTTATGTATCTTCTAGAACGCCGGCATGTGAGTAGGCCCTGATTATACCTATGGGTGTCAAGCAGCGCCGATCGTGAAACGGCAGCTACCTCATGGTTGCTCATGGGTAAATATAGAAAGGAAGACTTATCTCACTAAAGCATTTTTACGTGACTTACTTTAAATCGTGTGAATATGTTATTGTGATATGATTATGCTAGAATGATATACATGTTATTATGATATGATTATGCGAGAAACGATATACCCGTTATCAAGCATGACACGTTGAATGACATGTACTATATATGATTACGTGGTTATACTCGTGGCCACATTTCTTGAGGGGCACAAATAACTCCCAACTTATATTTCTCTCGTGGCCTTGCCTCCAAGACTTATGATTTCGTGGACTCTTGCCGGGCGATCAAGGTTTGACTTACGATGGTATGTTTAACAAGGCTGATATCAAGCCAAGTGTAGAGCTCGTTATCGGCAGGTGACGTTGCAGTTATGTATCACTCTGAGGTGACTCGAGTATCGTGATTCGAACGGCAGTTGACGACAGGTTAGCATTCTCCTCCTTGCAAGATATGCGATTTATACGTGCCTTATACTTGGCAGAGAAAGGGCTTTTATACTTGGGCCAGATAAGCGGTGTGCCTTATACTTAGTGTATAAGAGGCGTGCCTTATACTTACAGAGTAAGCGCGTGTCTTTTATACTTAGTGTATATGCGCGCCTTTATACTTAGTATAGAGCTACAGTTTTATACTTTGTGTATAAAATATGCGCTCTTATACTTTGTGTATAAGCTGCTGTTTTGGCCTTATACTACGGTATAAGCTGGGTGATTATTGATTAGTCCGCTCCCCGCAGGATTTGACAAGATACGCGCATTGTAGGCCGATATATCGCGGTAAGCATGGCATGTGAGGCTTATCGACTGTAGCTAGTCGCTGCTGAAGTTCCTCGATATCTTTCTAGAATTGTGGTGTTTATCAAACTCTCAGTGATATCTCTGTATTATGTACGAGACTTTCTTTTGGGATTGGCCGATGCTACGAATTCGATTAGATAGTCCCGGGATATATGTGTATTTCATTCATGCTACATTGTATTTACTGCCCGTTCAGACAAGGAAGCCACCCTCAAGTAAGCTTTCACTTCAAGCTTCGCGGCCATACCCCTTTATCAAGTATTTCATTTGTGCCAGCCGATAGCGGCAACAGCCCAAGAGCTTTTGAGAGTTTTGTTCGGTGGCCAGTGAGCATCGGGTGGCGAGGATCCTCACAAATGATTTTGATGCTATCAATCATGGATTGCTTGTATTTCCCTTTTGGAAACTTAATTGGCTACCGTCATTATTTTGTATTCCTATACAAAAGATGTATCATCTTTTTATAGCCTCGCCGCATATTTTTGTTTGGGATGTCATATATTTATGGGGCTGGTCGCTTCGATATCAAATGATGGGATTATAAATTTAAAACCGTTGATTTCCGGGAAACTTAATCGTGATCACATTTTGGATTTAAACGAACTGTTTTAAATCGAAGTCGCCCATCGGCTCGCGACTCGGTGTTCTGGATTTTAATGACTCTCACCTGTATGGCCGACTCAAGTGTGTCAAAGACACCATACCGACGTGATTCATCAGCTTAAAAACTACGCGTTTCATCCAAAAATTCTGATTTACAATTAAAATTTAGAAAACAATTTAAAATTACAATCCATCAGCATTATATCTAACCAACCAACTCCATATATACAAATATACGTAAAAGACAAGAATGTCGGCAAGGCTACAACTCAGGCAACATCGTGATTCCGAATATAAAATAATCGCCGACAACGCAAAGTCCGAAAATGAAATACAACAATCAAGAAACGGTCGACAAAGACAACAAAACGGATCGCGAGATCTCACCACTGGATGCTCACTGCCACTGAATAAAACTCTCAAATAGCCTCTCCCGACTCCTCCGCCCGTCAACCCGGCACAAACGAACGCCGCCCAAAGTCGATTGTACAGACGCCTCGTGAAGCTTGTTTAAAACTTAACACAAAAAATAAACTTAAGTCATACGAAGAAGCGCCTTCATTGATATAAGAGTCAATAGCGAATAACATGTATATACCCGGTGACTACCTAATAAGGCCATATCATAAAAAATCTCCAAAGGTCTCGTGCATAACATGCCAAGATAATACAAAGCCTCACAAGCGCACACACTCAAATTCGAATAAAATCACAGAATTCAAATAAATCCACTATAACTCTAGTCATCAAACCATCTATCTCTCATATCTCCACAAGTATACAACTCTAATGCCAAGATATGCTCAATCCGCCACCAAGCAGAATAAACCACCTGATTAAACACCGCCTTATACCGTAGTAGTGCCAACACCAACAAATTCATTACAACAAAGTACTTCATAGATAATCACACCTCTCTTATACCTAAGCAGAGTAAGGCCAAACCGCATCTATACCGTAGTACAAAAGGTTAAACCGCATTCTATACCAAGATAGTGGGCAAAACCGCACTCTATACCGTAGAGGCAAACCACACTTATACCAAGATAAGGCCAAACTGCATCATCCCAACTATGATGCATATCCTAATACTCAAGTCACCAAGTCGGCATAACTCCAACCAACACCTCACAATAATCTAACTAATTTATTCCCAACAATATCAACGCATTACGCTAAACGCTCACAATCAAAATCAATCAACCGCCGGCAAGTGCCATGTGAAATACGTAAGGTCACAAGGCCACGGAACACGTAAAATGCCGATGTGCGCCACATAACACAAAAACGAAGTCAGAAGTTCGCCTATTGGCCACGCCAAGCAAATCTTCAACGCCACAAAAATACAATCACATAATCATATCGTAGTTTCACACAAACGAATACACATAATCATATAACAACGATATGTATACTATTCACATAATCATACCACAATGACATGTTTCACACAATTTAAAAGTAAGCACGTGAAAGAGCAATCTGCGAGATAAGTACTCACCTCTCTCGCTACCTACTACAAAAATCCTCGTGAAATCACAATCACGGTAACCGCCTTCCCACGATCAACGCCAACAAAAATACCCGGAAAGTAAAATCAAAATCACTACCGCATTTCTATGCTCTGTAAGATACATTACCAACTCTAAGTGGAACGATCAAGCAACTGCCTAAAAACGATTTAATAAGACAACGAAATAACAACCCTGGCCGACACAACCTAATCGGCCCCTGCTTCAAAATTTCCAATTTTATCACTTTAACATTTCCAAATCAACTTGTAAGTCATCTTATTTAACCTCAAGTCCATAAATAACAACCTATACTCCAAAATCTCAATTACTACCCAACTTACCAATCACACTTTCTCAACCTAACCCCTCTAATCAATTATAAATCACAATTCTAACCTTACAACAACTACAATAAGGTCCCAAATTAACCCCCTACACATTTAAAGTCTTATAAAAATGTCAACCATAAAAGTCAACTAACCTAGGAAAAAGTCAACCATCACCATAAAACCTCAACAACATCTAACTCGCTAATTCAACTACTTATATTCATCATACTAACGCATAACAAACTTAGAACACAATTAAATTCAATTTAGCAAAAGTCAACTATGTCAAAACTCATGAAATATCCCAAAAGATTTGAACTTTACCTTTAATTAGTAAGATTTATTTAGTGGGAAAGATATTCAACCAACGATCTGATTTCGAGCAACAATCGAAGAAAGAAGCCGAAGAATATTTCAAGTGAGTGTGAGTGTGATTCTCGCCAAGAAATGAAGAAGAAGAGATTTTTGTGTTTTGTTGTCGTCGTGGACGAAGAAACTTAGCTCTAAATCATAAAATTTAATTCGGCTCAAATAAATTATACGAATTAATATTATTATCGAAATTAACTGAACGGTTATTACAATCTATCTCTTCCACAAAATTTCACCTCCTCGAAATTTAACAACCCAACAACCAAGCAGTTAACATATATCAGAACACGAAATCAAAGAACATATAAAATAAAAGCAATATTAACTCACATCTACTCGGTGCCCTCGCGGCACCCGCCTCCTCATCTCATCCCACGCTCCCAAGTCGCCTCCTCTACACGCTCGGGGTTCCTCCACACAACTTTCACTACACACCTTACCTCAAAACCTTCTCTTTTCGGGTCCGTAATTTCCACCGGTCTTCTTTCCTCACATGAAGTCCTCCCTCAAGCTCCACCTAGTCAGCCTAAGAATACGCTACCCGTCAGTGATATACTTCCTCAAACAAAGCATACATGGAACACATTACGAATCCCATTCAAACTCGGAGGCAACACCAACCCGATGCTCACGGAGCCAACTCTCCCAAGGATCTCAAACGGTCCAATATAACGAGGACTCAACTTCCCTTTCCTCCCAAACGCATCACACTCCTTCCACAGATACCTCAGAATACACCGCCGCCGAACTCAAACGACAAGCCTACTCGACGCATCGGCATATGCCATCGGCTCGCTCGAAATTGCCCCTCGATGTCACATCCCATCCGCTCCATCAATTCCTCACCAACTCGTAACCGTAAACCTTCTCTCCTACTCATTCCAACAACTGAAATGCGACACTCCGCCCATACAACGCTCAAAAGTGCTATATCACAATGCTAACGGGAAGCCTGCCACAGAAGCGACCCTTATCTTCGGGCAACTCATCGTCCCACCACGAGAAATTCAACACAAGCACGGAGCATTAATCCTCCAACGTCCGTGATCGCCCTCTCGCATTTTTGCCCTATCCGCCTAAGGACGAAAAAGATGTAATCAACTCTACTCTAGTCCCTGCCTCCCGGAAATCCCTCCGTAACTCGAAGGAATCTCGGCCGCTGTCCGAAACGACGACACCGAACCCCGCACCTCACAATCTAATCCACAGATCCACAAAGTCTATCCGTAGATATAACATGTAGAAATGAGCCTTCTCGATACTTATCCATAATCATCCGTATCCCATCATGTCGCCTCAACGGCCCTGTAAGCCCAAACACGTAAGCCCATGGTAACATTTTCCATGTCCACCAGAATAGAGGAGTTCGTGAACAAACTCAAGCAGGACGCCATGCCGGCTTCACTCGCCGACAAAACCACAAACACTTTGCCACTCTAACTCGCGATCTCTCTTTTCATTCCCGCCACCAATAAGTCAACCTCAAATCCCCATACTGCTACCCGCACGCTTATGTGAGCGCATGAGCCTCATCAAGAATACGTACACACACCGCCATCCATCCTCAAGGCTCCACTCCCGGCCCACCCCAACCGATTCGACCCCATTTCTCACGCCCCTTCTGATAACTCACATTTCTCATTCGTCACGCAACTCTAAGATTCGATTCACAAAGATCGGTCGAACTCTCATATGGGCTTAAAAATCTCCATCGCCATCGACATCAAAATCGACTCTCACTGCTTTCATCTCTATCTCCTCGATCTTTTAATTTCTTTCTACCAAGACGCCTACTACATTCGCTTTCCCTAGCGGTACTAATAGTCGTTCATAATCAATGCATGCACTCCATCCACCTCCTCTCGCTCAAATTTAAATCTCTCGCTGAAGATATTTCAAACTCTTATTTTATCATTAAAAAATCGCATTTAACCCCATATAGATACTGGCTTCCACAATTTCAACGCAAAGACTATCGCCGCTATCTCAAGATCACGTCGAATAGTTCTTTTCGTGATTTTTTCAATCACGGGGAAGCCAGAAAATCACCTTCCCATTCTCGCATCGAAAACACCCCAATCCCCGCGCGAAGATCGCTTATAAATCACATGGCCCGTAACTTAAGGTACGCTAACACCGAGTCGTAGTCAACTTTCCCTTTTAACATCCCGTTAGCCTCACAATCATCATCCCAAATAAAAGTGGAACCCCTTTTTCTACCAACTTGGTCAATGGCATCGCGATCAAAGAGAAGTCCTTGATGAATCTCCTATAGTAACCAGCTAATCCCAAGAAACTCCTCACCTCACTCACACTCGTGGGACGCTCCCAATTGTTCACGGCCCACCTTCTATGGATCAACACAAAACCTCGCGTAAATAAATATCACCCAGAATCGCACTCGCCAACCGTAACTCACATTTGAAAATTTGGCATACAACCGTGTTGCTCAAAGTCCTCAACACGATCTCGCAAATGCCTCTCTCATTCTCCTCCCCTCGAATATATCGTATCATCATCAATTAATACCACCACAAACTCATCCGCATACCCCGATACCCGGTTCATCAAATCCATAAAGCCGCATTCGTTAGTCCAAATGGCATCACCATAAACTCATAATGCCCATAACGCAGATCGAAAGTTGGGATTGGGGATAAGCCATCCCCTTGACCCTCAACCCGGTGATAAACTGCATCCGCAAATCAATCTTCGAGAACACCTCGCATCCTTCACCATCAAACAAATCGCCAATTGCAAGTGAAAGACGGTTCGATGGTCACCTTATTCAACCGCCTATAGTCAATTTACCAATGAACCATCTTTCTTTTTTCACAAATGTAACCGCGCACTCTACGAGATACACTGTCCGTGAATCTTTTCTCCAACAACTCCCCGTAATCGAAGTCCTTAATTCCTCGCAACTCGGGTCAAATATCCGCATGCAAGGAATAGAAATTGTCATTGAGAATGAATAACCTCGATAGCAAATTCGATCTCCTCTTCTGGGCAATCCCGGTAAGTCCTCAGAAAGACATCCTCGAACTCTCTAACAACCCGCACATCCTCTAATCGGCCCTCTTCTCTATTCAAATCAATCACATACCCCAAAGAACTACAACACACCTTTCAAGATCAACCTCCCAAATTTCAAGCCGATACAAAACTCAAGTAACCTTCCGTCCCCCACGAATCGGATATCCGTCTCCCCGAACCTACCTAAAGTAATCTCCTTCCGACGGCAATCACCATTTACGATGTTTCCCCAACCAATCCATCCTCAAGATAAGATCAAATCGTAAAGCTCAAATGAAGTAACCTACGTATAACAACCGATCACACACCTCAAAGGATACCCTATGTACATGTCTAACTACAACTAATCTCCCTACCGGGTGACATACCCCGCCGTCGGATAAAGGCACATAACATAAAAAGAGTGCGTAAATAAAACTCGAGAAAACAAAAGAACGCTGTGAGTCTTGCTAATCAAACAACACTCTAGCCTCACATCACACAAGAATCATGGAAATCAATGGTAATCGATTCCCTTTATCGCGCTCCGCGACAATCACAGATCAATTCACAATGGGTCGTTAAATGCATTATCGAACTTAAGTTGTTCACCAGAATGGGTATATTACTAGCTGGTTCTCATGATAATTCTATGGTTTTGTTTATCATAGATCTTACTATTAATCGCTATAATAATAGTAATTGGTCAATTATTATTATTATACAACTTACTATTATCTCGAGCCTGTGGGCGTCACACGACAATGATATTCGAATAATATTTCATGAATGAAATTAAACGCAGATTCTGTATATCGAGAAATGTATTTCAATATTTATATATTTGTCAAATATATGTTGATGAACATCAATTGTTAAACTTCAGAAGTTTAATCTAATTAAGCAATCGAGATCAATAAATTGATAAGCTTATTCCATTAAATGACTGCTAGTATTTTTTAATTGACTTGTTGGTTAATTAAAATAGAACAATCTCACTAGTAACTCATTATTTCAATTGTAGGCTCATAACGTCTAAATTGGGTTAACGAAAGTTAAACTGATTTCTTAACGAGTCGCTTAACGAAAGTGGAATTGGGACTCGTATTAAGTAGGATTAGGTTTTTCATTTACATTAATCATAAAACCTCCACCTCCCTCTCAAAGTGCCTCCCTGGAGAATTTGGTAATTTTTCTTCCAATTCTCATTTCATCTCGAACTCTGGAAGAAGCTTCAAAGTTTCTGCCTGCTCTCTCGCGCGCTGCGAATCTGTATGACATCTTTTCTGTCAACAAGCATCGAAAGGATCTTGAAGCGGCCACGCGAGGCACTACGTGATTGGGCTCACTCGCTCGCTAAGCAATGTAAGAATTCTCGCATCATACATTTTGTATTTATGCTTCAGATTAATTTACATTATTTTCGGTAATCCCGACGTATTTAACGGCTGCTCATCACGATTAAATTCATACTGCATTCTAACAGCCGCCTCGTGAGCCTACTCAAGTTTAATGTATTTTATCAATATCAAGGCTGACATAAATATAGTTAATTTTGATTATTTCATGATTTATATATTCAATTTATTAATATAGATGAGGAAAAAAATCAACCCATTTTATATATGTTTCTACATGGTTTTAATCATCATCATACGTATCGATTTTGATAATTTGAAGTTTATTTAATTGTTTCATGAAATGAAAGGGATTAAAATTGATTAATTTGCATTTTTAATTTGAGGCACTATTTTCGTATTTTATTAGAGGTTTAGAAATTTCATAAAATTACGAAATTAAATACATGTTCTCTTGGTCCTTTGAGGTCATGCCAGCTTTTATTTCTAAAATTGTTTGAATTTTGGTATTCCAAAAATTTGAATTTTGGATTGCTTTGGGGTTTAATTGAAAAATAGAAGTGTTTTGGCAAAATTCCATTTATTGCTCAATGTATATTAGTTGATGTTCAAGAAAATCCCGTAATTTTTTGAAACTTTTAGAGCCTTTAAATCGCTTTTACGTGGCTGCAATTAATCGAAAACTGAAACGTAATTACCAGCACCGAATAACGCCTCTGCCCCGTCGGAATTGCACGTGCCCGCCAATCGACGTATCCCATAGGCCGTACTACGCACGCTTGCTGCGTCATTCGTGCGGCCGGAGGCCGGCGGTTTTGGTCGCTGCTCGCCGTCTGCTTTAGAAAACCCTAAATTTATTCTTATGTAATATTTTTTGTTTTAAAATTTATTGGTAATTAATTTCGGTTTTAAATGTTAAATTTATAAATTTTGTCATTAAGATGATTGAATATATATCTTGAATGACATTAAATTTGATTTATATTTCCTTTCAAAATTATTTTCTACACTGATACTCAAATATTTTCGCGATATCTTAAATTTTAAATTTTGGAGTTAATTACTAAAGTACTATTCTATAATTTAAGAGGTTTGTAATTATTTTAATAATTATCATTAATCATGTGTAAATATATTTAAATTCAAAATTTACATTACTCAATAATTAATCAGAAATATAATGGTACTACTCATCAATTATGCACACAATTATTTTCTATTTCATTTAATATATGTGACATTATGCATTTATTTGTTTTAATGTTTTGCCCATATATATTGTTACGGAAACGGAAATTTGCGCGTATCGATACGACTCATCTTTTTCCTATTTCCACGCATCAGATTGCCAGATACGACCATTTCGGAAATATATTATTTTATTTTTTATTTTATTTTCTGTTTCTCCCAGCCAAAGTTTTGCATGTCAGCTCGTTGGGATTAGTGTATTTGAATTGTAATTCAAGACGGAGCTGTGGAGATTCCGTGTTTCTGTAAGACAGTTAAATCAGAATAAAAATAACGTTAGTTTTCAAGTTTTGAAACGTAATAGGCCTCAGGTCATATCATGCTCTCGAATGCGCATTACTTTTTTTATTTTTCATGTTGTACATATAAGCTGATTATGTGCTAACCCTACTGCAAAATAAAAAGCAGTACACACTTCACCAATTTAAAAATTTATGCAACGTAATCGCCAATTTTAAAGTCAGGAAATCGTCAGATTATCCGACACACGCGACGGGCAGTGTTGCCAGCTGCGACTTTGGATATGACACAATGGATCATGCTGCTGGTTTCACTAACGCGTCACGATCATTCCAAGTACTTTTCGTTTAATTGCATGCTTAACTGCTCTGTTTGGTATACAAAAGTCGGGCAAAGATTCTAATAAAGATGCTGATTTCACACAAAGAGTTATGTTTTTACATAATTGGTTGATAACCTACTATTATACCTAATTCAAAATGTATGCAAAGGTCATTGCCGATTTAAGTATAATAAAGCCTCATTACCAATGTATTGTGAGATTCAAGTATTAGCATTTACTTTTACAATTTATTCGTAAGTGTTCGCAATTTATAGTTTACCTGACTCGTTGTCTTTATTTACTTATTCTTCCACATTACTCATAAAAAACTGTCATTTCAAAGACTTGAAAAGTGCAGTTTAATAACTCAAACTTCGACGAGTGGTCTCTCGAATTTGAGAATTATTCTCAAGCAAAGCAGAATCGAATACGTATCGAACAAAGTAGCAAGTTCCTCCGAAACTCTAATGATAAGGTTTCCCATCGAAAAGTGATCCTCAAAGTTAAGCAAGCCTCTGACAGCTGGTGGATGTCCAATGTCTCATGTCACAAATACGGAACCTTCGCTCCAAATTAATATGAAAAGTGGGCAAGATATGACATATACCGGCAACTCGAGGAATTATTCCGGAAACAAGCTGTAGAGATATGACACGGCTCAGGCTCTCGCCAGTGATGAAGTCAATCCGACAGGCAGTTCCCTCATATCATTAAATGATTGCCTGTCGACGACTCAACGCTTCGGGCACCAAAGGTCTCTCAAGAAACTGCCGTGATCTCATCCTGTCTCTTCCGCATAAATTCTCGCTTGTCATGAACTTCAATATGCAAGTTCGAAAGTTATTCTAAACTAACCGCATAAGATGATCATTTAACGCTAAGACTTAACTGGTAAAGCACTAAAACTTCTATCTCTTTCTCGCTTGGGTATCCAAAAACAAGAAGAAATTCAAGAAGAAGAAGAAAGTACTAAAGAAACCCCAAGTAGGTTCGAGGAATCCCAAAGTCAATGGGACAGTGGAACATCAGTGGGACATTAAATGTCATTATTCATGGAACCTAGGTCACTGAAGTCAATTCAGTGAAGTTCACAGATGATAGAAGCACGGTCTCACGACCACCTGGCTGTGCATGTATGCTATTGAAGTTTTTTACAACTTACCTACTGGGCGTACACAAATGCCTCATATTTGCCATAATGTAGAACCTGCCGCAGAAGACTCGGTTAGGAGATGATCTACGGTAACGCCGGTCGCGCCCTCGTAAAGAGATCCATCGGCCAAATTGCCCACGGGCCTCGCTTTCAACTTATCTCCTGCTATTTATGTACCGCACGAAATATTATTTCTGCTTTCATGGAACAACATATTTTCATTTTCAATAGATCCCTATTTCCATTCTAGGATCATCATCGTGAATGTGCAGTATTTGGTACCGCCTCCCTTCCGTAAAAATTGTCTATTCGCTTTAGACACGGCAATCGAAGTCATATACTAAACTTAAAATCCGGATAAAGTCTTAACGACTTAAACCGCATATACCTATGGTATCATAGATCGTCATATTAATGGTGAACCCGAATCAAGAAACTCCACTCCGGCGGATACTCGAAGGTTTCACAATCACACGAGCAAGAGTCAATCTTGCCTTTGGGCAAAATGACTAAATCACCCCTTCACCGGATTCAACTAAGCGTGTTGATTTATTTGGCGATCATACATTCACGTACGCGGCCAATGAACACATCTCCGCAAAGAGGAAGTTATAACTACTTTACTGCATTTCTGCATCATGATTACAAGAGATATTTGCTTTACAGATCATTTACGTAAACACGCAGCCTTTAAATTCAAGAGTTCCAAAGCATTTAAGACAAAACCACCGAATACATAACAAAGATTCGCCCGATAGAAAGTGAGAATATTTGAGTCACGAGTTCAATACTCATCTAGAGAGTGCGGTATTGTTTCACAACTCACTCCGACAGAACGCTACAACATAAATTGGTTCTGAAAGCGAGAGAAATCGAACCCTTCGATACGGTCCGCTCCATGCATGGCCTATCTCATCTACTAATTTCTAGGATATGCACTTCCAAGCTGACACTTACCTTAAATAGAAGTCCAACAAAGTCAATAGAGAAAAAACTCTCCATGAACTGCCTGGGAAGATTAAGTCAAGCTGTGATCGGTCATGTTTACGCGTTATATAACAAGACAACTGCTACCAAATCCGATAAACGCTATTTCATAGATATCAAAGGAAAATAAGTTACTACTTCTACCTAAAGTACGAGAATAAAATCTTCTGCTAAGACAGAGCGTTCCTTTAGCAGAATATCTGCTAGGCGACTAAGAATGGCAAGCTCATTCATTTAAGCTCAAGTCGATGAATAATTTCGATGATCTAATGCGTACATCCGAATAATACCACAAGAATCGCACCTTCTTTCATGTAAGATCCTACCCTTGATCCACAAGAAGTTAGCGGAAGAACCAACCCTCAGAGATCCAACAGATCATCACAAACCGTGAGCGCCGTAATGTCTTCATCATCGAAAGTGACGAGCCCACTTCTTATAAAGAATTTAATAAAGAAGGATTTATTGCATTTGCAACAGCCATGCAACGCGAGATGGATTCTATACCCTAACAAGGTTTCGCTTCCTTGCTGAATTTACCAAACGGGTTCGCTTATCAATGCAAATTCGCATTTAAGAAGAACACGACAGCATCAAACGCCGATAAGTTTTCAAAGTTAGATTAGAATGAAAGGTTTCAAACAAGTTCACGAAGGATCATGATTTAAACCTACTCGCCGCTGGCTATGCTTAAATCCATCAAGATAATCTTAGCTATCACAGATTTCATGACTATGAAATATGGCAAATGGACGAAAGACGCTTTCTCGAGCGGAAATTTCTGTATGGCGACGTTGTGATACGGCGCAACCTCCGTGCTTTACATGTCCTAAAGACTCCAAGATGCAAGTCAAAGGTCCATTTATGATCTTAAGCATCCCGCATTGAATCTACATTTGATTAATCAATGAAAGATTTTGGTTTCACCAAGAACGCAAGTTAACTGCATACGCATGCAAGGAATTACGTATCATTCATAGTCTTCAGATTTTATTTAATGACATACTTATCATCGAAACAACGTAGAGTTACCGAACTCCGGGCCAAGATTGGTCAGGTAAATGTTTTTCAATGAAGGACTTGCAGCGAAGACAATATATACTGAATAAAAGCATCCATCGGTGACGCTGTAAGTTAGACTTGACTTCGTCAGATACCCATGCTAATAAGCGTACCGCAGCGTTCAACATGAGTAATTCCAAGAAGAAAATTCCCCACGGTATACACGGAGTTCAACTCTTCAAGAAAGTGTTGTCTCACTACTAGCGCCGAGATGAACAAACGGCGATTTACCTTACGCTTCTGGCCATAGGATCCATCACAGTATGCCATGGCGCATCAGAACCGACGTGTCTTGGCGACCGAGTATAACCAAGTAGAGTTACCAAGCTAATCCGCAGAACCAATCGATCGCAGCTGTCAAGCATCCAAGTATCCGGTAGCCAACTAAAGATGCTTTCTGGTATACGCTGGCATTTAATGCAGTTGCTAGTCACCTGCACACCGACGCCGCCATACCGCCCGGGGCCTGTATGTATTTTGTCTCAACGGTGGAGCAAGACTGGCGAGTTCCAAAGAGTAGCATCGCCGTACGATTCTACCACGTAACTGAAGTATATCGCAGTCATTCGGCCGCTTAAAGTAAGACGTTATTAAGAAATTCGCGACCGAATTGGGCAGAAGACGCAAGATTGAGTATCCGCTGAAGCATTGCGGACAATATCATGATAAATAAGCCAAAGAACTTTGCACACGTAAATCCAAGCACGCATTCCGCAAAAGTATCACCAATTAGAGATATGCCATAGAAAGATATCAAAGTATGTAAAGTAGCTGTGCCAATCACACCCTTACCAAACGAATAACTGCAAAGCATGACGAAAAGATGCAAATAACATAGGTCTTAGACAGACGTCAGAGCTGCGTTAGGTTGCTGGGAGCTCAAGATAAATATCTATTGTATTATGCGAACAAATATTTGAATATCAAGCCGCTTCATATTCTGGGAAGATATTTGTTTAACAAGGCCTATATGTTTTAAATTTACATAATGTATACGTATCAGATCCTCGATGAGCGAAAAGTTAAAATCCCTAGGTTAGTCTATGTTTACCAAGGCTTGCTAATCGAGGGATTTATCCGCCTGATATACAAGGAAAGACCAAGTTTCGCCACGCTGTACCGATTGGTTGCATGGACGCCATAAATGCTTATCAGTTCATACTGAGTAAAGAAAAGCTATGGGTGCTCTACGACACACTTCTACAAATTTCTACCACTGTAGATCGCGCGATAGAATTTAATCGCTCAAGGGCATTGGGAGTTGAAATCAATGAATCGATTCCTTTATTGTGCCTGCCATGACAATCAGAAATAATTCATTTTACCGGTCAAGTTAATGTGATTACTGGAACTTAGTGTTCACCTTAGTAACGCATATTACTAGCTGGTTCTCTGAAGGATAATTTGCCGGTTACGAAATGGTCATAGATCTTACCTATTATCAGTATAACAATAGTAATCGTCAATTATTATTATTATACAACTTACTATTATCCGAGCCTGTAAGATCACACGCATACAAATCTATATCTTAACAATATTTCATGAATTAAATTAAACGATTCTGTATATATTGAGAAATGTATTTCAATATTTATATATATTTGTCAAATATATATAAGTCAATGCACACAATCAAATAAATCAGAAGTTTAATCAATTAAGCACTGAGATCTATTTAATAACTCGATAAGTTATTCGACAATGACTGCTAGTATTCTTGAATTGACCGTTGCTATTAATTAAAATGTAACAACTCACTAGTAACTCATTATTTAATTAGAGGCTCATAACGGCCCAATTGCTAACGAGTTAAACTCCGATTTCTTTACGAAGTCGCTTAACGGAAATGGAATTTTGGGGACTTTAGATTTAAGAGGGGATTAGGTTTTTTCATGACATTAATCATAAAAAACCTCCACCTTCCTCTCAAAGCGCCGCCCTCGATAATTGGAAGAATTTTTCTCTTCCATCATTTCATCTCAAACTCTAAGAAGTTCAAGTTCTCTGCCTGCTTCCCCAGCGCCGCAATCTGTATGACATTCTTTCTGCTGAACAAGCACGGTATGACTTGGCGGTCTTTCACGCAAGGCACTACGCTGGGGATTCGTTCACTCCGCTCACAGAATGTAAGAATTTCGTATTCATACATTTGTATTTTATGCTGATTAATTTACATTATTTTGAGAACTGGGATGTATGAATCGTGTTCATCATGATTAAATCTATTCTAGATTCTAACAGAATAATGCACTGGCCCCCACTCCTGGGCATCCCCGTGCCTCCTCGACGAAAGAATCCATTACGAACTGCCTCGATCGGCCCGCTCGTCGCTACCCACGGCACTCCTCCTGGAGTCCTCCACCAGATCCCCGGCCTCCACGGCTCCTTTAAAATCGACCACCACGTTCTCGATAACCGCCTTGGCAAAGTCGAATCAAGGCCGAAGCATAAAGACCTCCTCTCTGAAACAGCAATCCGCCAGATGTCCCGTCACGCATCGATAACATACGTCACCTCTCCCCGGAAACTGCTGCTCGGTGGCTCAATCTGGCCCACAACGGCAATAAATGATACCTTCTCTCTCGAACCCCCCGAAGACTACTGAATCTGCTGGATTCGGGCAGTATCCACCGCGCAGGCTGAAATAAAGGGAATAACTCCTCAAGGACCGTCGGGAGATCAAGAATCCCGCCGTCCGCCCTCCTCTCGAACTTCTGTGAGCTAAGAGTCTCCCTGAATCGAAAGTCTCGTGTCACTCCTCCTATCCACTCTCCTCCGGCTCGCTAACTCCATTTCCATATTCGTATCGCATTCCTCCCAAAGACGGAACCGGTAAAATCATCGGGGCCGAGATTTGGCGACGCACTCCCACGCCAACCCATTCCCCGACCTAATGATCCTCTTCGGCTCTACCGATAAACATCGAAGTATTCGGCACATATCAATTAACCGGCTGCATCTCTCTACGTGCACTCCGAACCCCGCGTACAACGTAATCAACTCTTTTCTCCAAAGTCGCCACTGGTCTCTCTTGGCAATAGTTCTCCCGAAAGAGCTCAACAAATCCCTCCCTCGAAACACGAATCTCCCTCTCAGTCAAGACGCACTGTGTTCTCCCACTCAGCCACCCGCACTCTCGCGAAGTCTATAAGTATCAAACTTCACTGATCCCTCGCCCACAATACCATCGGCTCAAAAGATGGACTTCATGTCCCGACAAACCTAATAGCCTCGTTTCCGCGAATCCCGAAACTGGAGGATCTCTTCGTAAAACCGGTCAAACAATTTACTCGAATTTAATTGGCCGCCGACCATCCGCATATACACTATCCTCCCCGAGGTCTACCTCATCTCCCTCAACATTTAACGCACGCAGTATTCCAGACCGCGGTCCTCGCCCACCCGATGCTCACCTACCACTGAATAACAAAAACTCTACGCCTCCCAACTCAACCGCCCGCCCGTCAACCCGCACAAATGAACAATCAAAGCGAATAGGCGTAGTTCGCTGCCCAGCTGAAAACTTAACACAGTAAAGCGAACTTAAGCCATACTAAACGAGACAATCAATATATATAAGAGTCAATATGAATAAATATGTATATACCTGTGACTACCTAATAAGGCCATATCATAAAATTCCTAAAGCATGCCTCAGCATAACATGACCGTATTCATCAATCCATCTATCTCTCATATCTCCACAAGTATACCAACCTCTAATGCCGCATACGCTCAATCCGTCTACCTCTGTGAAATCTGACCACCACACAAACACCGCCTATACCGCAGTATATGCCAAGACCAACAATGCACACAACAGCGGGTCATAGATAATCACACCGGCCTATAACAAGTATAAGTGCCAAACCGCACTCGTACCGCAAAGACAAGGCTAAACCGCACTTATACCAAGAGGTGCCAAACCGCACTTATACCGTAGTATAAGGCCAACCGCACTTATACCGAAGTATAAGGCCAAACCGCACTTATACCGTAGTATGCGCCAATAATGGGCCACATATCCTCGCAAAGCGAAGGAGAGTCACTTAACCCCTAATCATCCCAACAACTATGTGGTTATATCCTAATACTTAAGTTTCACCACAAATACGCATAACTCCAACCAACACCTCCCAACAACTAACTACTCTATATTCCCAAACAATATCAAAGCACACAAATTCAAAACGCCTCACAATCAAAATCAACCGAACTGCGCCATTTAAATACGACAAACATTTAAATTTATTACAAGGCCACATAACAAAAAGAACGTAAGTCGAGAGTTTAAGCTATTACTTACCTCGCTAAATCGGCACGCCTACGTAAATAATCACATAATCATATCATGGCTCACACAAATGAATCATACATAATCATATAACAATGACATGTATACTATTCTCACATAATCTTACCAAAATGACAATGCTTCACACACTTAAACTAAGTACGAAGTAGCACCCATGTAGATAAGACTCAATCTCTCTCGCTAGCAACCACAAAATCCTCGTGAAATCACAATCACTAGAATCGCCTTCCCACGATCAACGCCTCAACAAAAAACACCCGGAAAGTAAAATCAAACTCAATATCGCACTTCAAGGCTCTAAGCATACATTACCAACTCTAAGCGTAACGATTGCTAAACGGTCTAAAAACTCTTAATAAGACAACGAAATAACGTACTCGGGCTCTGACACAACCCAATCGCCTCTAAAATTTCCACCTTATCACTTTAACATTTCAAATCAACTTATAAGTCATCTTATTTAACCCTCAAGTCTATAATTAACAACCTATACTCCAAAATCTCAATTACTACTCAACTTACCAATCACACTTTCTCAACCTAACCCCTCTCTCTCTAATCAATTATAAATCACAATTCTAACCTTACAACAACTGGCTACAATAAGGTCCTAAATTAACTTCTACACATTTAAAAGTCTCAAAACAATCAAACATAAAAGTCAACTAATTCAGAAAAAGTCACCTATCACTATAAACTTCAAACAACATCTTAACTCATGAATTAACTACTTATATTCATCACACTACCCATAACAAACTTAGAAACACAATTAAATTCAATTTAAAGAAAAAGCCAACTAAAAGTCAACTATGTCAAAACCTATGAAGATCCTAAAATATTTTAACTTTCTTAATTCAAAGTTAAGCATTTATTTATGAAGATATTCAACCAACGATCTTCAGCCAAAGAACAACGAAGTAAATGGAAGAAATTTTGCCGGAGTGAGCGACTTCTACAAGAGTCATAAGCAAGAGATTTTAGAAGCTGTTAGGAAGATAGAAACTTAGTCTCTAAGTTAAGAATTTAGTTTGTGCCCACTTAAACGAATCGAGTTAACAACCAACTTAACGATAGAACTTATTTCGAATTATCCCCGGCTACTACTACTAAATCATAAATGTAATTTACCAAATACATATTTATCACAGATGAATTTTGGCAACTAGCTTTATCAAAAATAAATAACTATCAAAATATATGTATTTATTAATTATAAGAAAATGTCTATGTTTATGATTGATCGATAACTGCACTTATCCAAGTCAAGGTGACTTTAAAACAAAAATTTTATTAATCATAATCGCTTAGATCATCCGATCTTACAATTGTTGACATATAATGATTTGACTAATAGATCATTAGAAGAAATGTTCTCAGAAGACAAGTATGTCACAAACTACCTAGCATACACGCATTAGACATAAGATATTACCAACATAAAGAAAATGGGCAACTATTTAAAATTAGATTATGTATGCATTTCTTTGCAAGAGAATGTATGGCTCAGATCTTTCTAGATTCATTAAGATTCTAGCATCGAACTCAAAAGTCGAAGCATGCCATTTATACCGGAGCAAGGCATCTAACACGATCTAGACATCTTAAAGAAAGAATTTTCTAAGAGATAAAAATTCTCATTACATTATGCCATGAAAGAAGCACTGGAAAAGAAACAAAAGGAAGTTATATTAAAAGCACCCAGACTATCGTCGATCTCGCCATACCAAAAGTTAAGAAACTGATAAGGTAGTCATGAAAGATCTTGTTAAAGCAATACAACTATAACACAAAAACAGACTTAAAGATATGAACCGAACTGCCAAACCACCACGACTCTTCAAGACGCTTTTTCCTCACTAATGCTCACCGAGAAACTTCCCAGGTCACCCATCCTAGAATTACTCCACAAGACCCTTTAACATTGGAGTTCTTATAGGATTACCTTTCAAGTTAAGATGCATCTGACGTACGAGTAAGATCAATCAAATCATATCAAACACATACCACACACACACATTTCATGGGTCGGGTATTACAACAAAGACATCGGAAATGTGGCATTGACAGATTTACGACCTGTTTCACAAACCACCACGAGTCTTCTTTCCCGTAACATTTTGTCTACCACGCTACCAATCGAAATTCGCGGCCACCCATCCTATCACCCCCTGCAGTCAAGAACCTTCATCGGAAATTTTATACTTACAGCTCTAAAAGTTAAGATGATTCTTCTTACTGCATGAATAAGATTAACCAAATCATATCAAACATCACATACACACATATTTTTTGCATTACAGCTACAACCCTAGAGAAATCAGAACAAGCAAGAAAGTCGGATTATAACTTCAACGAGCGATCCCTAAACGTCAGCTTATCATATCTCTAAGAGCTTATCGAAGTCGAAAAATCAAAATTTCATTGTTGATTCAATATTTATTCGCAGAACGATAATTCATTTAATAATTGAATGTAAAAAGTACACACATATACACGACTCTCGGTAAGTCAAAGTTAACAACATTTCGATTGCATACCCACCTAATCAATCACACTAGTATAAACATACAAGAAGAGTAATGTTCTTCTCTCGATGCTTAAGTGGTTTTAGATTTGTCGAGCCCTCTGCCTAAATGTCATGTGAGATATCCATCGCATGGTATCAGTTGGACTCGTTTCCCATTCAAATCTATCATTGCCTAATAATGATAAGTACAAAAATATACATCTCGTCACTCTATAAGTAACAAATTTTGATCGCACCGCAATCTATGTTTTTCTTAGTCTTTTACACCAAACGTTAAAACCTCTAACAAGCCAAGAAAAATAACGTGATTTCTTTGTCCCTAATTAGCGCATCATCAAATTGACTAAATGACTAGTATTGCCATTGTATCGATCAATTTTTTGATCAAAAAAGTGGAGTAGTGGTACCTAATCAAATACATATTTACGAGCTGAAATCTATTTCAGAAGATTGTAATTGCTTAATCGCGAGAATCCTTTAAGATGAATATCTGTGTCTCAAGCGCCTCACGTAGCTTAAGGCTGAATAATGTCATTCTAGGACCATTGGATGTGATTTCAGGTATTTCTATGTATTGAATAATGACTTTAATCTTGTAAAATGTCCTCTGTAACAAGAGATCATAACGTAATGCTGCTGGGTATATCATAAGAGTATAAATGGAAGACTGGTACAATAGGATTCATAACCAGATACCATTAGATTTCTAGATCACAGAGTAGCTAAGTAAGCATTTAGAGTTAATTACTGCTATGAACCGGACATCATATTAACTTGTCTATTACTGTACTACAAGCAAGAGTTTCGTGACTTATTTCTTACTATACATCGGGCTGAACTCATTTATCAAGGAATCATTGATATTATATGATAAATCGCCCAAGTGTTGGAGCACAACCAAGAGATATTGGGATCTCATAAATGTCTACGAATAATTTGATCGTCAACCGATGAGCATTCAAGATTATAAGTTCAATATATATTTATCATGTGATACCACATTTTTGATTTACTGCACGACACTGTGATTACATGGTTATTGTATCCGCTTCATACCCATATATTAAGATAATTATCGACAATATTGTCTATCGTATATTATTGTCGATCCGTCTCTAAGAAGCGCATGCGACAAACAATAAAAACCGAACTAACAATAAATGTATTATAATCCTCGTGCTCCAAAGGAACACGTAAGGAAACATTCGGGGAGAAAATCTAATCTCGTGAACTTAAGAGGAATGGCCGGGCGTTTGAAGTGATACCAGGAGATTTTTCTCCTCAAACTCTTATGCTGTGCCTATAAATAGTGTGTCACCCCTTCACAATAAGTTGCTCCAATTCTTCTTGTATTTCAAAGAAGAAGAATTCTCTTTCCTTCCACCCTCTTCCACCGGGCCGACCTCCCTGTAACGGAAAAATAGTTTTCTTTTCTTCTTTGTTTCTTTTTCTCTTTAAACGTTCTAGTAAAATGCACGGAAGAGTTCGGACAATTTGTTAGTGTGTACTGAGATACTAATTTAGTATTAGCCACCCGCTTTTCCGCTGCCCTAATATTATTCAAGACGAACGGTACACACATGTAATTCATTATTTATTATTTTGTTTAATCCGTATATCCTCGATCGCTTTCCGATTAGCTTGGAACTTTAGATATTTATGTGTAATCCAACACTTAGGTATACCGTAGTTTTGTTTCTATTTTGGTTCTTCATATGTGGTCGATGCTGTTAATGTAGAATATCTACAAGCAATGGTGTTTCTCGCAGATAGCTGTCCAACTGCTTGGACATACCAACCGACTGTTCCGTAATTATTCTAGCGAGAGGGCAATATCTAAGCGGAGCCAAATGCAAGCACGCTTCATCTCTGCTCGTGTCATATGGTACTTCGTTACATCTCGCGCACTGGGAGGCTCCCCTGCTTAATATCTGCTGGTGATTCAAGCTCAACGCGAGATCAGAAAAGAAAAGTGCCTTGAATCGATGCTATTTACCGCTGGATTTATCGACTCAGATAAAAAGGCTGTGCCCCACACAAGTCCCGATGTCCGTACCTGGGAGTCCAAAATGATCCCAAGCCAAGATATGCCTCCGACGCTGGGATTTAGTCACCTAGTGATTTCTGAGGTGGTTTGGGGCTTATAAATACCTCTACTTGGTTTCTCACCTTAACCTCTAAATCTCCGATCAGGTAAGCTATCAATGTAGAGTTGTGATTCTCGAATAAATTTTGCATCTTATTATTCTATTCTTTTCAATAAGATAAGTCAATTGTATTCGCCTCTGTTTATTCACCAAGCAGCCACAATACACAAAGCCTCATTTTCAGATACCAAGTATTCTATACTTTTGTTATTAGTTTTCTCTATACGGTATCAGCCAGGTCTAAAATTATTCTAATACTATGCATACAATTCTATTCGCTTTCAGCGTATTGATCTATATCTATAAATCCCATGTGTCTCCTCGCCCATGATTAGTCCTAACACATTGTTAGTGATAAATACGTAAAAATATACGTCTCCCTTATTTTCAAGGTTTACTTAATTCTTTGTCTTACACCTGCAACTACCGTTATACCAAAATTTGCTTCCACTATTATAACAATTTGAAACGCCATAAGAGATACAATATTCGAAATTACAATATAGGGAATTAAAATTAAAATTGAACAAGATATGAACTCATGCATCATATTTTACTCTTTCAAACACTTGTGCGTCCTATATTTTCAACAATATGCACAACATATGAATAGTTTAAATATTTATTATACCCAGAAGGTATATACATTTACATACTTGAAAATATTATACCTAGAAGGTATATACATCTATATAATTGAAGTAATTTTTCATGGCGATATACTAATGTTTTTCATATCAGGGGAGAATAAAGTGTACAACTGAAAAATAGCCTATCTTCAAATGAAATATCCCCGTCTCTATATGATCCTCAAGATTTAATAAATATAAAACCTCAAGCCAAGAGAGCACACGTAGCAGCTCAAGTGGATAATATAAACTGTGGTTGACTACCAAACAAATTCTCTGACCCATGATAAATTTAAATAATATATCAGCTTGTAAACATCAAACTAGAGTATAGGTTCTCTAGAAACCATCAGAGATGAAATAGTTCCACCACAGCATATGACATCAAGATGGCTTGGGAGAATATCACCTCTGTAAGAGGTGTAGATGAATAATATATCTCATGAATAAGCTAAGCTTTCCCAACTAATGTCTGTAAGACATTTACAAAATTCACGAATATAACACGGTGGGAACTAAAGAAAAGATTGTCGACAATAGATATTACATACAACGTAAGAGGTCTATATCATAAAGAATATTTAGGATCCTAAATCTATCCCTTTAAGCCGAGTAGATAATACATATATGAAACGACAAACGCAGAAAAGATTAATCAAGAAAGAAACGAAACTCATTATATAAGCCGAGAAATTTAGACTAAGTCTATTGAAGATGACATTTCAGCGCACTATGTCTCGGGGTACCCATGAATAAACGACTAGTATTTGTCATATAATATTTGGTAAACAAGACTAAATAAGTTGTGTGTACCATACACATTTTGATGTAGAGTATCAAAATTTTAAATGTTCGGGTAGCAACAAAAGATAATCTCTTTGATTTGAGCGCATGACTTATAATATATCATGCAATCTAAATACGATACATGAAACATGTAGAAATATTTTTCCGTGATGCCTCAAGCACATATCTATATTCCTCGAACTTAACTCAATTGTGCCGCATGAAAATATTTGAATATTTAAAGTCATCCTAAGCATGGACAAGTTCGGAATTCACATTATTAGATATTCATTTGCATTTTATTCAATCTCACACAATATACAAGTTTTATCAATATAATGTCATACATGTTTAATTACGCATATATTATATTTTATATGATCAGAGGATACATTTGTTTACTTCTATTACGTGGTATGAGATATTTGAATTATTTAGTGTAAGTTGACATTGATCTTACTATCTTTATTATTGATTAGTTATTATCAATTTATCTAAATATTCATGATATCATGTACATTCGACAGAGTTTATGACTCTGTGGGTTAGCCAAGTCAATAAATTATCACGAATAAGTTAGCACAATGCTAACTCACGTAGTAGCTTCTAATATAAACAAGATGTTGATAATCTGACGGAATCAAATTTTAAAGGTATATACTAGCCAATCGACATTTAATTATAAATTCATAATTACGTAGTTCTCAATCGTCGCACAAAGATGTCTACAATTGGAATTAAAATTAAATACCTTATAAAGCATATATGCATGACAATCATTTAAAGATAAATTCATATCATTTTGGATACGATAGAAAATGTTTAGTCTCAATTAAACGAGATTCATAAGAGATAATTTAGTATCCGTCCGGAAGATATTTAACTCTTGGTCTTCAAGCACTCACCCCACGTATATCATACAATCGATAATATCGCATAATCATGCATTATCGATAAACGCCAGAATACATTTAATATTCTACTGAATAAATTATACCGATTTATCTCATCGGGGAGATATGATATAACGATACAATCAATATCTCATCAGTGGGGAGATAATGCATATGTATTGCATTTTTCCCTTCACTAAGTTTTTCCCACCATTTTCAGAAGCGCTATGACACCATTTGAAGATATCTATAATATAATATTTAACAGAAGACTATTTAACCAAAGATTTGCTATATCAACGATCTTACATAGAGTTGTATTTACATGTAAAGATCGGCAAGTTTTACTTAAAACGACAATTTATATTTACGACCGAACATTATCGAACTATCAAGAAATTTCAGAAGAGTTCTTAAACTTCTCAAGAAAAGAAATCAGACGAAATTATTGAGCAAGCCACATCGAAAGATCCCAACGATTATAATATCACTAGATGCTAACAATGACCCATTAAAGGGCAAGAGAAAATATAAAAAGAATTATTTGGTCCCGAAGTATCATATATAAGTACTAATAAGAGCGACATATATTAGAGGAAGATCTAACGATCAACCAAAACATATGGATAAGGAGACATTCAGAACATATTCAATTTCTAGGCACATGCGAATGTTTCTCGATATGTTTATATGATCCAAGAGAGATCCATATTACTTGGATTAATGTTTAAGTCACCCTAATGTATCTTTATGACGATAATTATAGATGCTACAGAGGCTGAAGAATAACAAAGACAAACATATCATGTTTTCTCTACCCATGATCTTCTTCTCGAGGAAATCTGAAATCGATTTCAACAAATTCATCTTTGGTGATAATCTCTGCATATATTCACTAAATCACTTCCTATCTTAACATTCGAAAACTATCCAAAGGAGACTAAGGCCGAATAAACATGTATCACAGAGGGAGTCGATGGCCGTTTGTACTCTTTTTCCTTAATCAAGATTTTGCCTAAATGCTCTTTAATGGCGTGAACATTATAAACAGACAAGCAATAATATCAAGACTCTTTTTTCCTTCACCATTATTATCCCATTTTTCTGTAGCGCTTTAACTACATATTCGCTGACACTGCGAGTGTTATGAAAATATCAAGTGATGTCTTCATTCACTCAAAAAGGAGTATGAATCGACAGAAGTTTCGTTGTTACTATTACCAATTTACTATTTACTAAAGAATTTACAAGTGATATATTTCAGAATGTATTATCTACTGTATCAATACAATACAATTACAAAAAGTAATAAAAACAACCTTCCTACCCATATTATTTTTATGCTCTTTACTGTTTCTTCTGCTATATTCATAATGTATCAATTTTTAATTGCACAAATAAGACAATATCCGGGGAGTGAGTGCTTGCTATCTAAGAATTGGTCTATGGGTCTCATCGGAAATATTTGATGCTTCTTGGAGGCTTCTTTGGCGACGGTGACGTCACCAGATAAATTGTCGAGTAAATAGATCAGATGTTGATGCGGCTGTTACTTCCAAGTAATAGACCTTGACCAGCTCCTATCCACTGAAAGTGTTTATACAAAAGATAATTTGGTGAATCAAGTGAGTTTTGCTTCTATTATAGTTATCAATTCATACAAGGAATTTACATCTGCATATCTACATGAATAACCGTTACAATTGAATTTAAAACTAGCTAATATTTCTACAAGAATTACCGTTATAAATAACTATTACAACTTAATATTAGGAAAATATTGCTCAAATCATAACTATCAACACCCACCAGGGAGCACCAATATCTCCCCTCTCCGTTCTTTGAATTCGCATTAATATTTCTTACTCTGTCTTGATTTTTAACAAAACTAAAAACTTTAACTAAATAAGTGCGCTTCCTAAATTGAAAGAAGCAACAAAAAATCTTAGTTGAAAACTAAATATGTTACCACAAAAGGTTCAAAACTACTTACTTTTATAAACAATCAAGCTCTTCCTAGAACTTATAAAATGACTAAATAAATTAAACAATTAGATCATGGTAATGAATCTCAGTGGTTGTTGGAAATGGAGAGTGAAATAAGTGTTTGAGAAGGAAATTGTCGATTGAAAATATAATTTGCAAGAGATTGAATGGCACGATGAAATATCGAACGTCAACATATTTATAACTTTGTTAGCATTAGGCATTTGTAAGGGAATGCGTCTATCGTATCTAGTATGGACAAAGAGTCTCTTAAATAACATTAAAGTGTAAAATTGATTTAACTAAACCTGTGTAAAATTGTTTGAGTATGTTCACTTACTTGAACACGAATAAGTTTATAAGAAATTATTAGGTGTCTCTAATGCAAAAGAATTTTTTATTATTTATAGAAAAGGGTAGAAAATAAAATTCTTTGTAGGAGGAATTTTTTATTATTTATACAAAGTACAAATAAAATCTACGGTAGGATCTAATTTATCTTGAAAGAATTTACCGATTAATACGTGTTTTTATCGAATCGAAGAGAGGATCGTATGCATGGCTATAAGTCACTAGCATTTCTTGTGATTTGTGAGATGTAACTGGCTTTGCTTGACTTGATTGACGATTTGGTCTTGATAGGAGGCGATAACTGAGCTCGGGCGATTTGAGCGAGCGACTTAATTTGATTTGAATAGGAGCTGCATGGTTTGGATAATAATGTCTGAATGTGATGGGCTGAGGCTCATCTGGACTTGGACCATAGTGCGAGGCCGGGGAGCATAGCGTATTAAAGTGTTAGTTATCTTGGACTTGATCTTGGAGTCTTTGGACTTGATGCCGAGGTCTATGTTAGACTTGATGGACTTCTTTACTGAAAGAGTCTTGCGATTGTGAATCTTCACCTTTTTGTGGTGGGACTTGGAGATATGCCCAGTGGGACCGTGTAGTTGTCACTACTGGCTTTTATTGTTGGTGAGTAGTTGTATTCTTTGTCTTTGTAGGACTTTGTAGCCGAGATACTACTTGTCTTCGATTAGACTTGATTTGAGATAGAACTCGAGTTAGGCATGTGGAGTGATAGCAAGCTTAATTTATTTGAAGCAATATTTGCTTGTACTACGGCGACCTTAGCGGTGTTGTTGTAGTGATGATCGGTATGAAGGTGGGAGCACCCACTTTGTTAATGATCTTGTCCAATCGGGCCGAGGCTTTAGCCGGCGTGTTTCTTGCTTGAATCAGTTATAGAGATTGAATATTCAATGTATTTTCCTATTTACGGAACATGATGATCAAACACAGATATTTTTTCGGTGTTCATGCGAAAGATTTATGAATAATTAGAAGCTTTTAGCTTGTTCACGAATATTCAAAGTTCTTGAGAGAGATGTCAGTTCCCGTCAGTTTTGCTTCGACTTAAGGTATTGTGTTTGTGCAATAATTCTTTATTTTAAGCGCTATTTAAGTACACTGGATGTGTTTTTCCGGCCATTTGTGGTGTTTTATGGCGGTGGTTTAAAGATTTAACTCAAAGAATTTAGAGGTGTCCTACATGTTTTTTCGGTACCGAATATGAATGTTGTTGATTTTGAAAATAAGGGGAGGTATTAGGCTTCGGCTTTGAATCTTGCCGATTGATTGGTTTGATTTCGGATGGATCGTGATGCTTAGTCGGATTGATTGGTTTGATTTGGAATGGATCATGATGCTTAATTATTATTTTGATAGAATTTTCCTTTGTCTACAAATTGCCTCGGGCCGGGTACATACGTGAAGTAGCAGGTGTCGGGGTTAGAATAAGACAGTGTTCATTTTAAGACATGAATGTAGTACATGTGGATATTTCATGGGTTTCTACTTCCATTCGTATTTGCTCCGTAGTAGTGCTTTGTTAGACTTATTGAATGTATGTTGGATCATTTATTGATGAGAATTTATTACTCATCTCGATCGGTATTACGCTCCCCTGCGGGGAGGTCGAGCTAATTGATTAACCCAATTCGGGCTGGATTGCCGATTCTGCGTTTAAGGCTAACTATGGTCTGAGTTATCACCCGTACCATTTTTCACGACTGCGGGATGATTACGATTATAGGAGATTGGTGTGACACGCTTTAGTCGCGATCCCAATTAACTTCGACTTATAGGCGGAGTTGACTAATTTTTGGGATTTGTTGTAATCTGCATGTCACGATCCCTAATGAAGCCTTCGGTCTGAATTTTGACTTAATAAAGACTTAGTCATGTGGGATTTAATGTCAACTCGTGTTGGGATCCCATTTAATTCTCAATTTATTAGATAATTAAATTATCTGGGTTTGATGTTAACATGATGTATTACATGTTAAGACCCGTTCAATTCTTGATCCGTAGATGATTTAATAAGAATTGATTTGGTTGGAATTTGGTATTGATATGAATTTATTACATGTCAAGATCCCATTTAATTCTCCACATATTAGAAATTAAATTATCTGTGTTTGATGTTAACATGATGTGTTACATGTTATGATCCGTTCAATTCCTCATCTGTAGAGGATTTAATAGGAATTGATTTGTTTGGGCTTTGGTGTTGACATGAATTTATTACATGTCATGATCCCATTTAATTCTCCACTTATTAGAGAATTAAATTTTCTAGAGGTGTAGCACTCTAGGTTTTTTTATATTGATCCGAATCCCTTTGGATTTGACGGTGTCAATATCTTCAACATGAATTTATACATGTTGGATATTTTAAGATGATTATCCTTAATCCTATGGATTTTCGGAATTAATCATCTTAATTTTAATCCAGCTTTTTGGGATTTTCGGACCAATTTTGGGTTCATTTTATTTAATCGTCAAATATTTGTGGTGTATTTTTGCATGTGAAAAATTAAATCATCCCCACCCATATGTATGAGAATTTTCGAACAAGGCCTATAATAGGCTAGTTCGTTTTATTTTGTCTTGCGATTTAAGGACTCATTTATCCAACAAGATAAGACTAGTGAATTTTTAGTGCTTGAAAGCTCAATATGTCTTTATATAATCATGAGGTGATCGAGATTCACCATCTTTTTTTCCCCTAGTAGCCGAACATCACCATAAAAATAAGGTGAGCACTTGATGATCGATCATGACAATCATACGTGACATGTGATGATTTTGTGCCTCTATTTTTATTTTGTTTTTGTCCTTTCCTTTCTTTTGTCTTTTCTCCTTTTTGTAATGTAATGGAGGATAACAATGTTACCCATGAGAATGTGAACAAAGGATATGGAACTCAGGCTTGCTGTGGAAAGTTCTGATTTCTCGAAAAAATTCTCCCAAAGCCCTCACGATTTTGGCTCTTACCGACGCAGCTTTCTTTGATTTTCTCTCAATATTTCTCTTGAATTCAAACGTGAAACACACTCTAAAGGAATCGGCTATACTTATGCTACAATTTCATATAATTTTCTTGCATTTTATCGATTGGTTTTAGGTTGTGACCATTGGTATTCTAGTCGGAACTTCATCTAGAATTGCTGTCGGGTTTTTGGTGGTTTGTCATCATGGTTGTTTCGGCGCCCACTTTTGGTGGTTGGAATCCCGATTCGACTTAACAGTGGCCTTGGTCTTGGTTGAAGTGTTAGATCCGGCGGGGAAATGGTGCTATCGAGGGGTTGGGCTAGTTGCGCTGATCCGTTATGTTGTTGCATTGGGTTACTGAATGAAGTTGTCCCTCGTAGGTATTAGAAGTGGTGATAGATTGGGTTGTGTAAAAACCCCGCCCATTGCTCCGGATTTCGGCCGTACATTGATGATGGTTCCGTTACCGGTGTAGTGGTGCCCATTTAAATTTGATGTTCTTGTGTTCAAGGCTGGTGGTTCCGGTAGTGTTTTTACGATGGGAAGTTTCTTCCTTACATTAGAGCATGAGCTATTTGGAATGGTGAAAACATGCGTGATGTCTGGCGATCCGCCAGTGCCTTTCTTCAAGGTGTTGGCTCATTTCCGAGCCATATTTCGACCACTTGTTTCCATTTGCCCCAACATGCAGGGGTTCTTGATCTGAGCTATTACTGTTGGTTCCACGTGAGGGATTAAGAGTAAGACCTCAATTTAAATATATTAAAAAGATAATAAATATTGTGGGTAATGGACTTAAATTACAACAATATGACCCTATGGAAAATGATGATGATGTTGTCTTGGATGCGAGTGATGAAATTCCTTTTGTTGAAACATGGGGATATTGTTTGATAGGGTGTTTTACGGGACCTTTTCCGGGTAGGCATGCACTTGATTCTTTAGTTAAATCATGGAGTGTTAAGTGTCGTATTATTCCGTATGGTAAGGGATGGACTGTTTTTCGGTTTGCAACGGATGAGGATAGATTCCGGGTATTGATAATTGGTCCGTCTTGAAACATGGTAAAGACTCTTATGTTGGTGTTAGTCGATCTTTGTTAAAAGCGGATGATCTCTTCACAAGTGTTCCAACATGGGTGTTGTTTCATGATGTGCCACTCTCGGTATGGAGTGAGTCCGGGTTGAGTAAAATTGCTTCGAAGGTGGGTATACCAATGTATACGGATAGGGTTACTAAAGAGCGCACGAAGATGAGTTATGCACGTTGTTTAGTCGATGTTGATGTGAGCAAACCGCCGGTGATGGAATTTGGAGTTAAGTTGTCGGGCGGGAGGCGGTACGTTCAAAAAGTTACTTATGAATGCTATCCGGGTATTGCGATTGTAAAAAACTTTAGGACATAATGTGTTTAAGTGCCCAAAAATGCAAAAAGTTGATCTTGGATGTTACCCCTCGGTTGTTCCTCAAAATCGGTACCTGCAAAGTGTCAACCGGTTCGATTTGTTCTTCTATGGTGACTCGTTCGAAGACTCGTGTCAAGGCTCGGGGTGTTGCACCGTCCAAGGTCCCATTGCTGAAGGAGGGTATTGATGTTCCAATTGAGAATGGGCCTTTGCCGGGGGTAATCGGTGGTGTTACTAAGGTTGATGCTCCGTTGTTGAAAGGCAAGGGCTTAAAGGGAGTTGGTAAGGTTAAGACTTTTGTAGCCCAGGTTCCGGTAGTTTCACCTAATTCCTTTGATGTGTTGATTGGTCCGGGGGAGACTAGTGGCACTAAAGATGCGGATACTTCAAATACACAAATGGGTGCTTTGGTCCCTTCTACTTGCGTGGATGATAATCAAGATAAGGAGGGGGGAGTATGGCAACATGTGACTCATAAGGGCAATTCTAATGGGCGAGGAGGGGCCAATTCCTCCTCGGTGTCCTCATGCGGATAATGACTTTGGAGCGTGCGAGGGGCTACGTGGGCCGGCTCTAATCCTTCGGCTACCCAGTATTGTCGGTAAGTTATATTCTTCCCATTTCTGTTTCAATTCTTGTTTATTGAAACTAAGTTGTCTAAAAGGCCGCAGCGTTGGTACTGTTTCATCCTGGGTTTCTAGGATGGGGTTCATGTACCAATTATGATTTTATTGATGGTGGCCGGATGCTCATCCTTTGGGATGGCTCCCGTGTCAATTGTGATGTGCTTGAGGTGGATTCTCAACACATCCACCTTCGGGTAATTTGTAAGGTGACGCAAGTCTCCTTTATAGTTACTTTTGTTTACCCGGTTTACTGTATTGTCGAGAGGAGGAAATTATGGGACCATTTAACTTTGGTTGGCTCCTCGACACTACGAAATAGTTGTCGCGGAGATTTCAATAGGTATTCTTAATCAATGATAAAGTTGGCGGGGGTGCTCTCCGTCCGTACGATATTAAGTTCTTCAGATTTTAGGATGGCCACGAGTAGGAGGGATGCTCAAATACATGGGCTCCTTAACTGCTTAGTTAAATGGCTCCATTTGGTCCCGAGTTAAAATAAGGTAACTCATGAATAATGTTTGGAGCTCCGCGGTTTGACTTGTTCGTCCTTCGCTTCCCCATTGGAGCGATCGTGACCTTGTCGGTTATTACTTATGTTGGATTTTACTAGTGGTATACGGCCTTTTAAATTCATGAACATGTGGTTGGATCACCCCTCCTTTGATGATGTCTTGCGTTCGGTTTGGGACAACGGCATGGAAGGATGGGCGATTTTCTTTATGTTCGAAATTGAAGGCCCTAAAAAGCTTCCGCTAAAAGCACTAAGCCGGGATGAGTTTGGAAGTATTATTTTTTGAAAGCTAAGGAGGCTAATGTTGCGTTGAGGAGGCGGTCAGCTTCGTATAGATCCTTTGAATGTAGCATTAAAAGGCGAAATACCGTGAGTTTCGGGGAGAGGGCTAATTTCTGTCGGAGGCCGGCGAACTTCATCGGCCGAGAAATCCTGTGCAAGTTTTTATTAGAAGGAGATAGATGTACCAAATACTTCCATAGCCTTATTAAGCGGGACAATGTGCGGAATTCCATTTCGTATTGTTAAAATTGATTGCTGAAACAGCACCTCGGGAAGAGGTACATCCTACTTGTGGACTTCTATAAGGAGCTTTTTGGTTCTTCTAAGGAAGTTCACCCGATTGATGAGGACGTTGTAACGAATGGATATATTTTGATCTACGGTACGATAGTCTATACGGTTTGCTCGGTTCTTGACATTGAGATACGGGAGGCTTTGTTTGATATTGGGAATGAAAAGGCTCCGGGTCCGGATGGGTTCTCTTCTGCTTTCTTCAAGTCTCGTTGGGATTTGGTTGGAGGGGATGTTTGTAGAGCCGTTCGGGAATTCTTTGTTACGGGGGTCCTTTTAAAAAATTGGAGATAAATACGATTGCGCCTGCACGAAAGGTAGAGAGTGCTCACTCCGGGTTAGTGACTTCCGGCCGATTGGGCTGACTAATGTCTTGTATAAAGTCATTACTAAGATTTTATCAAGGCGTTTGTCTATCTTTCTGCCTAAGCTTATTGATAAGGCTCAGGGTGCTTTTGTGCAAGGGCGTAACATCGTAGATAATATTTGGGTTGCACAAGAGCTAGTTAGGGGTTATAATAGATCGAGGTGCACTCCGAGTTGTATGCTTATGATGGACATCCGGAAGGCATTTGATACGATTGTCCTGGATTTTAGAGGATGTTTTGAGGGGTTTTGGGTTAGAGACTCTTCGTTGGATGGATCGTAGACTTTGCGCGTACGGAAACCCACATTACCATATCCTTTAATGGTGAGCTTCATGGCTATTTTGAAGGCAAGAGAGGGTTGAGACAAGGTGATCCGATGTCACCGGCGCTCTTCCTTCTTTGTATTGAATATCTCTCAAGACTACTCAAGGTAAAGACTCGGGGATGTCTTCAGTTTTCATCCGAAATGTGGCTCATGTGCCGCACTGCGGATGATTTATGCTATTTTCTTGCGAGGATATGGCATGCATTTGAGATCCTCATGACATGTTTAGAGACTTTTGAAGGAGTTCATTACCTCATTTAATCAGGCTAAATTCCGTCTTGGCGAGTCGAGAAGGCAGAAAAAGGAAGCGTCTTGGGCGTGTGGGTTTTCGAAGGCACTTTCGATGCTATTGCCAGGAATCCACTTTGGCCCTACACATCGGTATCGGTCGAGCGCTGCTCTTTCGCGGATGCTATTGACCCGTTTATTGAAATGGGGTCATCGTTCGTTCTAATGCGGGAAAGGTTGAGGCTGCATTATATACGTAATTCAAGAGTTGATGGAGTTACGGTTCGGGTCTTTCCAATACATGATACGGTCCTTAGAAAGATTCGCTCGTCATGTACTCAGTTTTTCTGGGGGGGTCGGCCGGCTCGTGTGGCATGGGACGATATTTGCACTCCCAAATTAGAAGGCGGACTTGGTCTTATGGATATATGGAAATGGAATGTTGCCTTGTTGACTCGGGCCATTTGGCACTTTTATCGTGAGAGTGATACCATCTGGGTCAAGTTTGTCAAGCAATTCTACTTGGGGTCTACTTCCTTCTGGGACTATTCGCCTCGTGATCGAGATTCATTCCTTTTCAAGAGGCGTCTTTCCGTTGGGATCGGCTCACTCACGTTTTGGAGGGTTGAGGTACCATTGCGGTTGCACCGTTGTTATTATTGGCGGAAGATTTAATACTAATTTGGTATGAAACTTTGAAGTTCCCGATCCGACATACCGCGGATGAGGATTATTTGGAGGCACTTTTAGATTTCTCCCAATTTTCGCTTAAATCCCTACGGTTATCTGTCGGAAGCGGTTGGCTACTAGGGACTCTCTTAGATTCATGAACCTCGACGATGTTTCTTGTGTTTTTTGCAGGAATGAAGATGAGACGCTACATCATTTGTTCTTTTAAATTGTCCATTACTTTTTCGGCCGTATGGGCGTTAAGGCGGACTGGTTGAAGTAGGAGGCGGATATTGCAGCGGAGAGTGTATCAAGTGGATCAAGAAGGAGCATGGAGACAAAAAGCATTCGGCGAAAGCCATTATCCTTCGTTTGTGTCTTGGTTCATGAGATTTGGCGAGGCGAAATGGAGCGGCTTTTGATCGAGAATCACAACGTCCAGGAATTAAGCCGTTGCTAGGGTGAACTAGCGACCTACGCATCTTGTCGGGCGTACCCGAGGGTCACATTTTGGCGTAGCGGGGGCTCTTGGGTCCTCATTTCCTTATTGAGTTTTGTCCCGTGGGTTTTTTCTCGATAAGGTTTTTTAACGAACTCGAAGTGTTCCCATTTCGCCTCTTTACCTATCTACTCTTGTAGTTTATGATTTATATTGTTCATGTTGTTTACTTTGATTGTATGAGTTGTATGTGTTGTATGAAGGCATTTTTGAGTTTCTGTGGGTATGCCCCATATGCTGATGTACTTCTAAACGATTTCTATATATATATGCATTATTTCAAAAAAAAGATATGGGACTCGGGCCGTCACGTGATCAAAGGCTTCGGTAAAGACTTACTCCGCTTTGTGCGTCGCGCGAGAGTAGAGGTCTATTTTTTTTTGTCTTTTTGTTTTTGAATATTTTGATATTGTGTGTGATCATATAATCATTTTTAATGTCCTTGTTTTTTTCAAAGTTTCTTGAAACTTGAATTTGATTCAAAAGCTCTGACTTTATTGAAGAACTTTTTGAAGAGATTTTACATAAAGTAAGTATTTTTATACTTATTTTGTAATTTTAAGACTTGAATATGCATCTTGATAGTTTTTAACATGTATTTAAATGTTTAATTGATGATCCCTATGTCGAGATTATATGTGCCTAGCATAAAAAGCAAGAATTTAGTATCTTGATAATCATGAAGTTACATAATTAACCGTAGGATTAAATATCTTTGAAATAATTCTTGTATGTGGCCATACATGTTGATTTTGATGCTTCGAACCCTTTAAAACCAAATTGTGTATAAAATAGTAGAAACTATTCTTTTCATTTTTTGCTTTAGGTTCGTCAAAATATGGCCGCTGTTAGAAAAATGCTCATAACTTTTTCGTTACATGTCTCTTTTGAGCATGCCTTATATCGTTAGAAAGATAACGAAGAGACGGTTCTTTTGGCTTATCGTCTATGAGTCTAGTTCATGGGTAAATTTTTTTCAGAATTTTGCGGGCACCTGAGGTTGAGTCGTCGACCTCAGCTTAATATATCTTTATACTTGAGCATTTTTATGCATTCATGATTTGAGCATATAGCATGGACCTTTAGGACTTCAATGCATTCTTTTTCCTATGCTTTGGTAGAGCCCCAATGAGGTCTTGATCTTTTCTTTAGCTTTTCTTTTGCTTTCGTAGACTTCATTTGGTGGTGAAACATGGTCTTATTACCGTCATTATCTTTGGGTTTTCCTTAATCATAGCTTGGGATAGGTTAGCTAACATATACCATATATATATATATATATATATATATATATATATATATATATATATATATATATATATATATATATATATATATATTAGACTTAGAAGCGTACATGAGTAAATGACCTTGAGTATTGATGGTATTTAGTTAGGCAGAGGATGGCATCTTCCTTTCTATCGATTACATTCTCATGGAATCATTCTATTTTTTCTTTTTAGTCGCACATCTTGGTACATCCACGAGTAGAGGGCGTTGGCGTGAGGGGACATCACTGTTCTTCTGACCACCACCTTGGGATTATCCTTGGCTTTGTGCCATTTCTTGCTTTTGCTTTGTGAGTAATGAGTTGGAGATGGACGTCCATCTCCTCCTTAGCTACTCTGCTGCGTGATCTTCTTAACTGAATGAGGGGGCAGACGCCCCACTTTTGGTGACATGATCCTTGAGTGGAGATTCTTTCGCTCCTTCTTGAAGCATAGTAGGCATCTCATACTTATGCCTTGATTTAACTTGCTTTTGTTCTTATGCCTTTTGATGTTGGATTTGTTGCTTTCATTTGCCTCTTGCTTTTCTGCATTCTCTTAATTAACCTCGTGTAATAGGCTGGGGGACAAAAGAAAAATATGATAAGTTATGACTGGGCTCGAGGCATCGGTACTACGTTGGTCGTCCCTTGAGGATCAAGTCAATCGTAATTCGTTTTGATGGATAGTTTAGACTCATGTCCGAGAGTTTTTCGTGTTTATGCTTTCTTTTACCGGTACATTAGACACTTTATGCTCTTCTGAGAATTTGGTAGGCCTTTATGCTCTTACCATGGGCTGTGATTCTTAGTACATTCAAAGGATAATAGCTTTAGGTGATATTATTTTATGGGTTCCACGTGCTTTCCTTCAAGTTGCTGAATCAATGCATATATTCTCTTCCAAGTATGTTAGGTTATTGACTTTCATCAGGGCCGAGAAGATATCTCGTGTGGCTTGGTATTCCCATTACACTTGATACTTAGTCTGGCGTGTGGCTAGATGTGTGATGAGACTTAGGTATGCTGCCTTTGTTGAGTATAGGGGACGTTCATTTTTTATCTCAATATTTATACGGCCCAATTGCATGGATAGATAAATGAGGTATACGTCTTTCAAGAAGTATTATACCTTGGCAAGGCATTAAATGCGCTGCGTGCGTGCTTGATGCGCCCACGGAGGCTATGGCCCAAGTCTTACTTTTGACTTTGTCTTACAGCCGTATGTGTGCTTTTTCATATATTTATCTCACGTTAGTCTCGAAGCATCGTGACTCCCCAGGTGACACTTAATCCCAATTCAAGGATTTTAGTGGCGTTCCGCGTATGCGGTCGGGTTACAAACTAGAGATTGCGGCTCCACCTCAAAACTTTGCTTGTTTAACTGCGAGGGTTCTTTGTTGGTGTAGGCTTGGGTGATGCGAGGCTAAGCGATCAATCTTACTTAAAGAGCTTGACATCTTGATCTTGAGATGGATTGCTTTGATTTGCTAATTTGGTAGGTTGTACATCCCGTAGCTCTTGGCTTCGTTGGATACCGTCCATGTTTTGCTGGCTTTAGAGGCTCGTGGTCGAAGATGCCGCTTGTCCCGGCTTTAGAAACTACTTTGGACATGATGATGAGATATGTTCTTTGGCGGCCTTAGCGAGCAGTAGTAGGAATAAACATGTCCTATTTTAGGCGTATTGGAAATATGGATATTAAATGCGTTGAATATCTAGAGACACCGAAGAGTTTGCATGTTCAGGCGAGAAGGATCCTCCAAATTTCATGAGGATGTATTTCTTCTTGAACACAGGCGGCTACAGGGGGAATCTTTTGATCGTCACATGTTGAACACCACCGAACTCTGGGACCTTAAGTCCTCTTAGTTTTAGAGATAGTGTTGAGAGGCAGAAGGTGGAGCTTTGCTTCTGCCACAGTCTTATTTGCATCTCGTAGGGTGCAGTTCGTTCTTCTTTCGTCATGTCGCTCACAAGTAGGGTAGGCCTTCATTCGTCTACTTGGTGTACGTGTAGAAGGGATTAAGTAGCGTCACTTTTGTCTATCTTACATGCGTCATTTGCGTCCCAGGGTTCAAGAGTTTTAGCATCGTGTTCTTGAACTGATGCGAAAGATGCGATCTAGATGGCTGCTTGGCGTAACCACTTTCTTGTGATTGCGAACGCTCGAAACCTCGACAACGTAATGCGAGAATGCTTGTAGACTTATTAATAAATGTCAGTGTTGGATTGGTTGAGACATCCGCATGTTTGTTTATCTTGTACTGTTGTGCTTGGCTATCTTTTAGCTCAAACTTTTTGTGGGACAACATGGATGTTGTTTTAGGTTATGGCTGTGCTTGATACGTATCAAGTTGCCCTCGACACCCCAATTGCGTCCATTGGAATCAGTAACCGTAGTTCGAGGGGGTTATGACATTTTATCCTCATGTAATAACCCGTTACAAAAAAAAAATTTAATTTTTTTAGTTGGGGGGTGGGACCAGGGGATAGTAAATAATTTTAGATGATAATATCATTTAAATGTAAATTTTTAGCCAAATTGCATTTATAATTTAGTAGTTTTGCTATGGAAAATTTTATCTTTAATCGGGTTAGTTGAGATTTAAATAGGAAACGGAGAAATTAAGCGAAACCGAGCGGGACTCGAGTTTTAAATATCTATCCATACTTATCCTCCTGTCATCGCTGGCTGCCATCATCTTCCTCATCTCCTCATGGGGCGAGATTTACTCCCTCCCGCTTGAAAATTTCTTCTTCCCGTTTCTCTTCGGTGTGGCTGGGCTTCTAGTCGTTTGTAGAATATCGTTACTCCCATCGTCTCTTGATTAAGGTAGCCAGTTCAAGTCTTTTTATAAGAGATATTTCTTGGGTTTTGACATAGTTGACTTTTAGTTGACTTTTCCATAATTCAATTTTATGATGAATCTTAGTTGGTTATGGGTTATGTGATGTATATAAGTGATTAATTACCATTGGCTTTTAAGTGGATTTGAGATGTTATGGGTAGGTTGAAGCTTTTGAGTTTTAGGTGCAGCTTTTTTGGGTTGATATTTTCTAAGACTTTGAATGTGTAGGAGGGTTATGTTGCGACTTATTGTAGCTATTGTGATATTAAATTGGTGATTTAAAATTGATTAAAGGGAATAAGGTTGAAAAATTAAATTCAAGTTGAGTTATAATTGATATTTCGGAGTATAGGTTGTTAATTATGGACCTGTTTGATTAAGCAAAATGACTTCTAAGTTGATTTGTAATGATTAAGTAATAAGATGGAATTTAGCAGGGGATCGATTGGGTTGTGTCGATAAGGATTATAGTAGATAATTTATCAAGTCATGTTAGGCATTTAGAGATAGTTCCCCTAAGAGTTGGTTATGTATCTTCTAGAAACGCCGGTATAGTAGTAGGTCTTGATTATACTTTAAGGTGTTTGTTTAGGCGTTGATCGTGGAAAAGGCCGATTCTGTGATTGTGTTGTGAGGAGGTTTTGTGGTAGTAGCGAGAGAGGTGAGTCTTTATCTACATGGTGTTGCCTGCGTATTCATTATAAATTGTGTGAACATGTTATTGTGTTATGATTACGTGAAGACTGATATACATGTAATTGTTATCGATTGTGATTATATTTTGTGGCGTTGAATATTGCTTGAGGTAAGTAATGGCTTGAACTCCCAACTTATATTTCGATTTCTATGGCACTTGTCGGTGCTTATGATTTATTGGCCTTGTCGTGAATGTGTTTGACTTCACGATTGTGAGATGTTTAGCTGTGTGCTTGGAGATTGTTTGGGAGTAGAGTAGGCTGGTTATTGAGAGGTGATGGTTAAGAGTTATCTATGACTTAGTATCGAGGATTTGACTATGTTGGGATGATTAGGGGTTAGGTGGCTCTCCTTCCTTGCGAGGATATCTTTGACGATATTGGCCTTATACTTAGTGTATAAGAGCGGTGTGCACTTATACTTAGTGTATAGCGGTGTGCCTTATACTTAATTATTATAGGCGGTGTGCCTTGTCTTGGTATATGATGCGATGTGCCTTATACTTTGTGTATAAGTGTGGTGTGCCTTATACTTTGTGTATAAGCTTTGCGGTTTGATCTTATCTTTGCGGTATAAGTGCGGGAGTGATTATTGATTAGTCCATTCCTGAGGTAGGCGGATTGAGCATATCTTGGCGTTAGAGGTTGGTATCTTGGTGGGGATATGAGAGATAGTAGGTTTGATGACTAGGTTTTAGTCGTAGTTGAGTCTATTGATTTCTTTAAGGAATTGTGTGCTTGTTGAAACCTTCTATTATATCTTCATGTATTATGCAGGGCTTCTGTGGAATCATGTTGTATGACTTTTTGGGTAGTCACGGATATATGTGTTTATTCATATTTGGTAATATAATTCAGTATCTGGATTACGTATGGTAAGTTCACCCACGTGTGTTAGAAGTTTCACTAAGCCCATGACTTACACCCCTTTTTAGCGTTAGGCGGCATTTCATTTTCTAGGTTGGCCAGGCGGTAGTTGAGCCGAGGCATTTGAGAGTTTTGTTCAAGTGGCTAGGTGAGCATCGGGTTCTGTGAGAGGATCACTCGCGGTCGATTTTGATAATGATGCTTGTTTTGATTGTTGCATTTCCTTTTGAAACTTTAGCCTTGTCGGCGATTATCATTTGTATTTTTGAATCTGATCTTTTCTTTTGTAGCCTTGCCGGCATTATTGTTTATTTGGGATATGTTGTATATATATATGGAGTTGGTTGGTTAGATATCACCTGATGGATTGTAAATTTTTAAATTGTGATTATTTTGGAAATATTATATGAAATCTTATTTTGAAGGAAAGCAGTAGTTTTTAAATTGAGTAGATCCATCGATTGGTGATTACGGTTTTCTGATTATGACTCGCCTCGGAGAAGCTGAAGGCCGACTGGGCGGGTCGTTACTCTTCGCCGGAGGGTTAGGCGGTTTATCCATTGCTTGGGAGGTTTGAGTGATTAGATCACTACCGTCGGGAGGTGAAGACAGCTATACTCTCATTTGAGAGTGGGGTTGATAATTTAAGCTCGTGTCAAGGAGAGTGGTGGGCAGTTTATCCTCGTGCTCATAAGGTGTGTGGGCGTGCTGTCACCGCCGGGGGCGTTTGGGCGGTTATCCTCGCCGCCGAGGAGGGTTGGGAAGTTTATCCTCATGCTCAAGAGGTTTGGATGATGCCTGCCCGGGAGGTGAACGAATTTATACTCGTCGAGAGTGGGGTTGATAGTTTAGGATTCGTGTCGAGGCGTGGTGGGCGGTTCAGCCTCACACTTTCCGGGAGGTGTGTGGGCAGTTTATCCTCATACTCAGGAGCGTTTGGGTAGTTTATCCTCATGCTCAGGAAGGTTTGAGTTTGTTTACAAATATTTGAACTTCAGTGTGACCATGTCATCATGCTGTCTGATATTCTTTTGTTGAGCTTGAAGTCTCAACCCATCAACTGCTTTCACGAAGATGGGGTATTTTTTACTTACATATTTAAGCATTAGCCTTCGAGACGGACATTCATTCCATATCCTATTCGTGAATGTATTTATATATGGGGTCGTCCATGCACATTGAGAATTTGTCTAAGGCCTTAGCAGTACGTCTCGATTGAGTATTCCCATATAGTTTGTGCACGAACATAGCGCTGGATTTCCAGCTCTTAGAAATTATTCATGTTTAGGGGCGTGTGTTAAGGTTCGTACACAGCGCCCGTATTTCTACGTCTTCGCTACTAATATTCATGGGAAGGTGGACATGAACTTTTCTTTCATTGTTTCCCAAGGATGAGTCTCTTGGACTGGGAAGGTACCTCTATCCGGTGTGTCCTCATCTTGTTCCTCTATGATGAAACATGAGGCGGAGGTTTCCTCTTCCTCTGGTAGTTTCTCTATAGTCTCGGAGGTAAATCCTCCCAGTACGTCAAGGCGATTTCCTTTAGTTTTTCTTTTTTTGGGGGTTATGGTTGCCCCTGACACGAGGAAATACTAAGAGTCGTCCACCGTATTTTTCCTTGCAATAGGAACTTTTTCTCCGATCTGCCTTTATGTAGTGGTTTTGTCACCCTCTTGCAGTTAAAACCGCGATTGGAGGCACGGTGTGCCACCGATCACGTAGTTGAGTTAATAGTCCGTCCCAGCTACGCCTTATCTTTTGGGTGTCATTTAACCTATCTGTTTTGTTGTTTGTGATCTCGGAAAGTAGTTGTCCCATGACTTTTTCCTTTGTGGGATCATAGCTAGCCTTTAGCATGAGGTCATAGGCTTTTGGACCCATAGTTCCATGCTCTATTTTGGAGTGCTCACAGGTATCACAAAACCTTTAAGAGTGTCGTCACCGCGCTTTTTGGTTGAGTGAGGGGTAGAGTCGAGCACTTTTGAATCCTCGAACTAGATGTTTCCCTCTGCTTCTTGTAAGTGAGGGGAACTCTTGAGCGATGGAGGTACTTAGGCGCACTTTGGCCTGCTACATCTTGGGATTGCCTTTTTCTTGTAGTATTTTGACATCGGCAAAGTAGAGATTCTTCTCTACAAATGGATTTTAAATGCCTTTATTTGTTTTCTCGATCCACGTAGTTGCGATACTTTAAACAAGTGTTGAGGAGGCGACATTCTTGATGTGGATCGAGTCTTCACAGTAAGGATACTGTATGTGACCTTGGCATCTATTACATGAAACCAAACTGTGGTTTCCAATTCCATTATCACCAAGTGCAGACTTACTTTCCCGAGCGTTCGCTCTCCGCCTTGGATAAAACCTTGAATGATAAATCTTGGGGTATTGTAAGTCTTCGGTAGAGATACTAGCGAGCTTGATGTTTGGAGTAGCGGAGATGTTTCTGATTGATCACGCATCTACCGGCATTCTACTTATCCGACTTTCGTTTGCATAGCACGACCGCATAGAGTGGTTTGTTATGAATACCATCTTGAAGCGAGTTACCGTAAATAAATGTGAAGGCGAGAATGCAGGTACATGAAGCGATTAGTGTTACCTTTAATCTTACGTAGTAATTAAATTAGTCGTCGACTTTGATACATACATGGCATGCTTCGTAGTCTTCATCATCCGAGTAGTCAGCCCATTCATTCTCAAGGATGAGTTTACTCTTTCAGAAGTCAGGAGGTATTTTGACTTCGGTGGGCTGGACGATGGTGAGGGTTATGTGGTTGAAAAAGACTTTGTATTCTTCCAAGGTTATTGCCCCCTTTCTTGCGAGGTCCATCAATCGCTCTTTGAATATGAAGCATTTTTAATGGGATGCCCTAGTATCCTATGATACTTGCAGAAGTTGGACTTCGTGCTTCTGTTTTCCTCCTCTGGTCTTTTTGACTTTGGGAGTTCTATGAGCTTTACTTTCAATAGCTCATAAAACATCGAGGGAACGTATGAGTCCAAGAAGGGGTAGTCCTTCTCTTGCATTCCTTTGAGTGTGAGATGTTTCTTCTTTCCAAGGTCGAGCCCTCCCTCCACTTTCTTAGTTCTGAAGGATAACTTTGTTGTTTTAGAAGTCATGGCATGTGCTTCTTTCTTTTTGAGTTTGGAAGCATCTCTTGGCTTCCTTGGCTCATACTTGGCCTTCGAGTAAGAGGCTGCAGAAACAGAGGGGACGTCCCCTTTGTTTGTAGCAATACTGAGCTCCATGTCATGAGCTCTTGTTGCCAGCTACTCGAAGGTTCTGGGAAGTATCCCCTACATAATGTATTGTAGGTCCCAATACATGCCTTGGATACACATGCTGATGGCTGATGACTGTGAAAGCCTATATTTTCATTTTAGGTTCAGACTTCTGCATCGATTGATGAAGTCTGTAACCGGCTCTCATTTTCTTTATTTTGTAGCAGTTAGCTCCATCATGCTAACTGTCTTCTTTTTGCTGAAGAAGCGATTGAGAAATTCGCTCTCCAGTTGAGCCCAACTGTCGATGGAGGCAGGCTCCAAGTCATTATACTAGTCGAACGCATTCCATTTGAGAGAGCAGACGAACTGTTTGACCATTTCATCCCCTTCAGTCCCAGCATTGTTGCAAGTCTCAACAAAGTGGGCTATATGTTGTTTGGGGTTCCCAGTTCCATCGAAGTGTTGGAACTTGGGTGGTTGATAGCCCTTAGGCATCTTCAGGTGGTCTATACGGGTTCGAGGGCTTCGTAGGTATACGGCTGCACCCGATCTTCATGACCTTTATTGCCCCTACTATATACTCCTTCAAATTGCCATTGCTGGAATCATTCCGTCTATCGAAATGATAGGAGTTTCCACTATATTCCCATGGGTCCATGCGACAAACCCCGGTGCCTTATATGGGGATGACGGGCTGTTCCATCTCCCATTCTGCAGGTCATAGGTACCTTCTTTTTCTGCTTTAGAGCAAAGATCGGCTACTCTTACTCTATGCTCTTAGTTAGCTATCTTTCCTGACATATGAGAAATAGAGTCATATTGATGTTGCATTTTTTGTAACAAGTTTTCTAATTATCCCCGTCACAAACATCCGGGCTCTTCTAGGGAGGCAATACGATCATCATTGCCACAAGTAGGTAATCAGATACCCGGTGTATGAACCACTCGATCACAGAGATCCATAGTAGGTGTACTGGCTTTATAACCACACCTGCCGAGTTCCTCCGACACTTGTCCGTCGAAGTCCTCGATATGCTGCACAGAGGTTCCTCAAGCAGCATTAGGCGCCCGGGTCGCTTGTGACTTGTTCCCGTCTCCAAAGCTCCCCAATATGTTAAATGAGAGACTTTAGCAGGTCGTAAATGTAGGGACGCCCCTCGGATTAGTCTCAGATATTTGACGGAGTGTCTTGTTACGAATTCTTTCTTCTTGTAAGCATCTTTTGGCATGAGTGAGCTGAGATGAGCCATTTGGAAACATCTCGGTTATCTGCTTGTCGTAAGAGCGATGATGGTAGTTGATGTCTCCCAAAGGCGGCCCTCGCATCGAATGCAAAGAAGAATTTTTATTATTTATGCAAAGGGTTATAGTAAATAAACCCAATCGTAGGGAAAAATTCCTCAGGCTTTATCAAATTCAAGAGATCACCATCCCAACCGTAAGTCCCTGCTATTGGCCTTCGACGCATTTGTGAGATGTCTTGCTTGCTTGGCTTCGATTGACTTGATTTGGTCTTCATATAGAAGCTCGATATGAGCTCGGATTGATTTAAGCTTGACTTGACTTGGATTTGATTTGGATAGAGCTTCATGAGTTGGATTGCGGTCCTCGGCTCCTGGCGGACTACACCGGTTTGGACTTGGACATGGCCGGGAGCCTTAGCAACAGTATTCTGTTAGCCGGTACTGACCTGATCTCGGCCTCGACTTGATCTCCGGTCTTTGTTAGACTTGATGGACTTTACTCCGCAAGTGTCTTATAAAGTAATCTTCTTCACTTTTAGGCGGACTCGGGATATGCCTAAATGCATCAAGCAGAATAGTACATCGGCTTTTTAAGTGGATTTCGGGGATATGCCCAAGGAGAGAGACCGTGGTGTTTTTGTAGGACTTATAGCTTGAGAGGCAACTTGTTTTTGGAATTGATTGGGGATAGAACTCCGAGCTCTAAAGCCGCCATGAGTTTATCATAAGTAATTTATCACAATGTATGCTTTTTGCTTCGTACTACAACGACCTTAGCAACTTTGTCATGTAGTGATGATCGCAAGATGAAGGTAGGGACTTCCCTACCTTGTTGGCGATACCGACGGCGAATAATCGTGAGCTTTTAGCTTGTTCCTAAATATTCAAAGCTGCTCTCAGAGATTTGTGTTAGATTCTCATTAGATTTTTGCTTTCTCGACTTGAAGAATTATTACGCTTTTATAATACTCCTTATTTAAGGCGGCCTATTTAGGGCCGCTCTGAGGTGTTTTCTAGCCACCCCGTGTTCCAAATTGGTGATTTAAAAGATTTAACTCACAGAATTTAAAAAGTGTCCTCTATATTTTTTCAGGTATTTTATATATATGAATGTTGTTTGATTTTCGAAAATAAGTATTATTTAGGTTTTGACTTTGAATACTTGCTTCTAATTCGGTTGGCTCGATTTCGTGAATTCCATGATCTTAACCGTTAAATTTTAAGGCAAGATCCGAACCGTGAGATATTTAATATTAAAATAATATTTTAATATTTTTGTTTGGAGATCACGGCTTGCAATTCACGGGTAACATTACCCTAATCCATATTATTTTAATTGGATTGCCATTTTGAGCCCATTTGTCCACAAAATTCGAATTTTATTTCGATTTTCACCTCCAATTTATTATTAAAATTTTGTAAATTTAGGGAACCCTATTTTGAGTTTAAAATTAGGGTTAATTAATATAAAAACCCTAATTGTAACTTCAATTACTTAGAGGCGACTTTGAAACCCTTCTTGTTCTGCATTTGAGGGTTTTACATTAAATTTAGTGCCCGACGAGAACTCTAGCCACGTGGCATTTCTTTAGTGACTTGATTTAATTAATTTGATTACAAGCCGCCTTTAATCATTTTAATTATTATTTTGATAATGTTTCACTGCTCTACGGTGTCATTCAAAGCAATTGAGTTTGACTCAAAGAAATGAGATCAAAATAGAACAATGCTTATATCTAGCAATATATTGGTCACACTGGATTCTACTTTTATAGTATTGTGTACTATGAGATATTATACTACATGATGAAATCGCTCTATTGGTACTGAAATTTTACAGTCAATCAAATAATGCAAAGTGAAATTAATTAATTAAATCTCAAATTATTTAGATAATATTATATATAGTCCTTTGGGCGAAATGTAAAAAATACTCCCTGAACCTCAGCTGTTATATAATATCCAAATAGTGTTGAGCTTGTGAGTGAAATGACTATTTTATCCCCTATTTGTAAATGTAATAGTTGAGGAAGTTCTATTAAGGGCAAAATTGTTATTTTACTAACAAAAATACTATTTGAGTGTGTGTATAACCTGAAATTTACCCAAAACTAAAAATATTGATTCATTCGCCTCATTGTTTCTCTTTCTAAACCAAAGTTGTGCTATTTTCTCTCTGGCTGCTCTTCCCCAATTCAGTTTATATTATTCTCTAGAACATTAAAAATCCACCCCACCCATCATTCCCTGTCAAATTTTCAACCCTCAATATGCTTAGAATCCACTTTCTACGATTATTAATATAAATTTAAAGAATGATGGAAAAGAAGATTTGACCATTGAAACCATTTTTCATTTCACTATGATGTAAGATCTTAACAGAGTTTGGTAGGAATATAACTAAAAACTTTATAAGACTCAATAATTTCATAGAGATTAGCCACAACCGTAATGATTCATATTACGCTCCTCTTCGCCGGACAACTCCTTTCAAATGACGAAAAATCAAAGATGATATAACTCATATCTATTTCAACAAGACAGAAAAATAAGATTTTTTTAAAAAAATCTGAATGAAATAAAATCTATGAAAGGAATATAATTTTTGTTTCCTACTTCCAGATCTAAAATGATTAATTGGACGGTTGAGATTTTCGGAATCAAAACCATTTGGACTTATATTGGAAGAGGTTGTAATTTTGGGATGAAGGAATCAATTGCTCTGCCAGATCTAAAATGAGATCCTTTAATGCTATATGTAATTCTGTAAAACTACACAGAATTTTGTAATTTTGGACTTATACACATACCAAAACAGTAATTATTTAAAGGATTCCATATAGCATTTACGAATTATTTAATATGTTATGAGGTTTATTTATTTATTATTCAAGTCAAATAATATTTCAAATTTAAATTATTAAACAAAATTATAATTATCATTTAAAAATATGAATTATAGAATCATTTTTGAATAATCACAAATACATAAAAGTTTATTAGTTAACTTTTAAATAAATAAATAAAAGATAATAAATTAGGAATTTTTGAAAATGAGTCTCTCTTGTAAGTGGGATAAGGCTTATGCCTACTCAGATGGCTATAATCAGGCATTCTCATTATTTGAAAAGGAAAAGATCATAGAGGAGGATTGAAAGAACTCTTCAAGCAACATGAATTCTTTCCAAATTCAAATTTATTTAACAACATTCAAATCTTCAAGATACAAGTTCAAGAGTTAAAGCAACATTCAAATTTTCAAATCTTCAAACTTAATAACTTCAAAGTGACATTCAACTCTCAAGCCACAAGTTCAAGAGTTCAAGCAAGATTCAAGTCTTGAAGCTTCAAATTTAAGAACTTTAAAGGAATCTTCAAATCTTCAAACAACAAATTCAAGAGTTCGGTGAATATCTAGTTTCCTCGAACATCAAGCTATCTGGGCCGTGAATTCGCTGGATATTCACGACGCTTTAGCACGATTGAACGCTAAGGTCGCGACAAGCCTGCCCTCGTCCGACGTGTTTCGCACATACAGTCAGTTTCGTCAACTGGGTCGCCATCTTCGCAGTCAGTATTATTCGGGTGCTTAGGCTCGTGTCCGTTATTTCAGCGCAAGGCCGGACGGTCCGACTCGGCTTGACACCTGTCAATTTGAGTTTGGCTGATCCAAACTCACTATCATTGATTATTATAATCGATTTGTTTGACATTAATTATATCATATAACATAATTTTTGATGAAATTAAGGTTTTGGAAAGATTAAAATTAAATTATTTCTAATAAGATTATATTAGATTTAATTATTTTGGAAAGAAAATTAAAGTTAATGAACCTTGTTTAATCACAGATTTCAAATTAATTTAATTAAAATTAAGACCTATGATTATTGGGATAATTAGTGTTTCAAACGATAACATAATTTTGGAATTAATTATTAAAAAAGTGTAACATACTAGAAGTTGGGATTACTAGAATTTTACACTTAGACAAATTAAGTAGTTTATTTCATTTGATTTAATATTCTCGATAATTTAACATGGTGCCTTCTTTATGCTTCACATAAACGCTATGTACGTTAAATGTAATTTTGATTATTTATCATGCATCTTATAAATATTTTTATGTCGATGGATTTCATGAAATGAGCGATGATATTATAGTTATCAACTTGATATAATTAATTAAAAGATATTGATCCACCTAAGAAAATAGTCAATAAGAAAATTATTTGTGAAACTAAATGTAGTTCTAACTAATCTAGTTTAAAAGGATTTTTGCTAATAATTATATCACGAATTCTAGAATGTGTTATATTTTTATTACGATCCATGATATACGCTCGCTTGTTCGATGGATATACTTGACAAAGATCGTAAGAGTCGATAAAATATAACAAATACTAATCTAATAAATGTGGATTCACTAGCTATCAGTATTAGGTATAGAAAATATTTATTTTTCTATCTTTAGACAATACCGAAAAAAATGGTTTCCTTTTGCTTGCCCACTATTTTAATATATCAAAAGAATTATCACATTATATCAATTCAATTCAAAATTAGTAGTTAAATATTGAGTTCACTCATTCTTGCTCCTCAGGTAGTGAGCTGATTATTTATCATTTTTAATTGTAAACAATTAAGGGCGTATTATATTGACTGTGATTTTAACGCCAAGGCACATTTTGTAACGATCGGGCGCCCGAGGTTAATCGCCCAAATCCCGACACTGCAGTCACCAAATCACTGGACGACTCAGCTTTGAAAAGACCCACCTGCCCTTAAATAAACCAACAAAATAAATACATCTGAGAAGAACCATTTTTAATAAAAATAAGCCATCGTGGTATTTCCTAACCACACAAAATCACCATATATCCAACAAACTATCAAAGTTCAAAATGTCAACAATATACAATCTGACATCCCAAAATAACCGCAATATAAATATCAACACTACAACCAAAACAACACACTGAATTTGGTGTACGAGGCAAATACATCACACTCCATACCGGCACGGCAAATACCGGATAATACAACTAAACGCATCGTCAACAACCACTAAACAACTCATAAACAACACACTCGTAACGAAGTACGAGGCAAATACATCACACTCATACCGAAGTATAAGGCAATTACCGGATAATACAACTCAACATACGTCAACAACCCATAAACAACTCATCCAATATCAATCCAACTAACAAAAACATCCTAACCCCAAAATGATCAAAACAGCCTCGGAAATCAACTCATCCTAACTCGACTCAATCTAACCTCGAAACGCCTATAAATCCCACAAAAATACCACACACAAACAATCAACAAAAAAATATATGTATGCACACGCTCACAATTATCACCAAATTCAACACATTCACGAAAGTAATTATCTACACCCGAAGTTAAATACTCACCTCGCCTAGCACATGAACGCCTCGCATAATTAATCCATGTGCTGCTTTTCCACCCCTCCACGCCTAATTACAAAAACACCAAAATTAAAAATTACTACTTACTGCAATCTTAACCCCATTTTAGTGTTCACTTAACAAATTCCATTTTAGAGATTTAGGTCATCAACTATTCAACTTAAAGATTTAAATATCCCACTTTTAACAAAATTTTAGTTACCAACTTAACAACTCTAGGTGGAAAAGATTACTACGTGCATTTAACTGACTAAAAAAAATCAACGAAATTTCAACCACTCCAACACTAACCATAATCGGCCCCCTCCCCTACCCCAACACTAACACTTTAAACAATTTCTAATCAATCCAAAAATTAATTTTTTCAATTACTTTACCCATTTCTAACAACCTTAAATTCAAAACCCCTACTTACCAATTTCACAACCTAACTCAACATACCTTCCAACAACATAAAACATCAAACTTTACCCGTAACAACTATATTAAGGTTCAATAACATCATCATATTAAAATTTAAAGGTGATTTGTGAAATAGTCAACAAAAGTCAACTCTCATAATCTTGTGAAAATCTCAAGAAAAATTTAAGCTTTCATACCTTAAAGCCAGAGAAAGAGTGAGGGAAGCCTAACCAACCAACTTTGTATCTCGAACAACAAAAAGTGAGGAGTAAGAAAATGAGAAGAAATTTTTTTTCCTTCAACGGGGTCTCGCCAAATAAGCGAGAAGTGGCACAGTAGAGTTTCAGGCGGCACGGATAATGATTGAGGTTGGTGAAATATTTAGAGGATCATGTTAAGTCCCGTTTGCTGCGGTGTTATTTCTCCACTTTTCGTACTTAAATTTTTAATGAAAAAGCGATTCTCAACATTTTATTTTTCAGATAAATTACTACCATTTAATACTAATCTCAAGATATCGATTTTTTTCCGAAAGTATTTATACTATCTCCAGGTCCCACCACCAAACGATATATAATATAATTTAATCGCCTAAGCGTAACGGGTTATTTCAATCTACCCACCTAATAAAAATTTTGCCCTCGAAATTTCTCATCTCAACAACCACGGAAGAAACACTTCATGCAACTCGCAGACATACAATACGTAAAAAAAAACAACTACAACAACTTACCTTCTACACGAAAAGTCATGTAACGACCTCACGTCCTCCTCGGCCCCACGTCAGCTTCCCTCAACGCTACACGCCGGAATCAACGACCGTTCCATTCATTATGCCTCGTCATGTAATAATCATAGTATCAATTCATTTTACCAAATAAGTTAAACGTGATTATCGTAACTTAGTGTTCAACTTAGTAATCAGATATTACTAGCTGGTTCTCATGATACTTGGTTATGAAATGTATTGCTAGATCTTAATTATTAATCGTTATAATAATAGTAATTGGTCAATTATTATTATTATACAACTTACTATTATCTCGAAATTTCATGTCAGCTACTACATATTATCGTCAGCTTATATTTCATGTATGAAATTAAAGAGACCATATAATCGAGAATGTATTTCATTCATGTGGTTCTACATTTTATGTAGAATATCGATTAACAAATAGAATCAATTAAATAGTTATTTAAATGTTCGGTAATTTTAGTATTTATCGATAACTTGAAAGATTATCGATATATCGACTCATTAATATTTAATTAGCTTAATTAAATAAATAATTAATAAAGAACTCATTAAATGGCTCTCAACTAATAGAGTTAACGAAGTCGTTAATATTTAACTATTGCTTATCTAAGTTTGCTTTTTAACCTACCCCATATGTTGTAAACTTGTGGTTTTTCATCATAAGTTTTCAGAAAATTTTTCACTCAAAAACCCTAGTACTGCCCCATTTGGCCGAAATTCTCCCCAGTTAATTTTGGGGTTTTTCTGCTTTGTTTCATCCTCACATTGAAGATGTATTGGCTTCGATTCAACCCCTTCCCCGCGCGACTAACTGTAGATATCATACTATCGATATTACAACAAAGGAGTCGAGTGAGTCACCCACGCCGTGAATTCAAGCTGCCCGAATTTTGGTGGAATTTACCTCACGCACTGCAGTTCTCCTGCTCATATTTAATTATTGCTTTTTGTATCAATAACGTAGCATTTGACTTTGTTAAACCTCGAATCCATGATTTGTATTTATACTCATATATCCATAGTAATTTTTCTTTCAAAGGGCATCAAGGAGCCAAATTAAAGCTGCTTTTACATTATTTATTTTATGCTTGTTTTCAGGTTTTATCAATTTTTTATTTGATTATTCTTTGCTCATATATATTTAATCGATAAATGCATGATGCAGAATAAATCACCATGTTCTTGATTATTGATTTACAATATGTTACAAGTTTATGATGATGTATTACTTCATATTTTGTTAACATGGATTTCGTTTCATAAATTAAAGGATGATTTAATTGATTTTGTTGTACGCTTTGTAAACGGTTTGGGGCGAGTAAAAATTTTGTAAAATTAAAACTCTAATTTTTCTGGAACCCAGATAGCACGTGAGAACATCTCCATTAAATTTCATAATTGTTGATTTTTCTAAGTGCCTCAAAACAATTTTTGAGATTTCGGACTGCTTAATTAAAATTAAATATGAAAAATTTATTTTAATAATCCACTGCTGATTTGTTCAAGAAAAAATTATGTAAGTTTAACATGTTCGAATTTATAAATTTTGAAAATTTTAATGCTCCAAAACAATTCTACAAAACTTAATTAAATTAAACTGAAACCGAAGTTAAATATGGTATATTACTATAAATCGGGCCGATCGATTTCCGCGTATTCTACGGGCGCACCGTGTCGATCGCGATTTTAGACAAATGACGGGTCGGATCTATCTACCTAGGCGGCGGGCGGCACACAGGTTTCCATCGTAGTCGCCATGTGTGTCGTCCGAGCCTATTATGACGCTACAATTCTAATTTTGAAAAACCCTAATTCAATTTATTCCTTATTTTGGCTTCTAAAATTACGGGACTAGTTATATTTCGTTTTTATTGATTATTTATCATTTTAATCAACTAATTAATCAGAAGTTAATTACGTGACGACAATTAATTAATTTCCTTTATTATATCTTTAAATTAATTTAAAGCGATATAACAATATGGGTAACAATTTCACTACTTATCGTATTTAGAAAATATTTGTGATGAATATTTTTCTATAATATGTATACGTTAATAATTATCGTAATAATTATTAATTGACATGCCAGTATGATAATCGAGTTTATATTAATTAATTTTAATACGTGTAATTACATGGATTAATTAATTTAATAATTACAAACATGCATTTCCAATGCCATTTAAAATATTTATTGTCTATTTATGTGATTTAACAAAGTGCCTATATTTTGTAATTGTATTTATTTATTTATCACTGCTTTTACCCATGTTCGCAAAGTTCGCCTCAAGATGCAAGATATAAATATCAATGCGAAGATATCAAGATCATTTCACGCGCGTATACTTCAGCGGACTCCGGGATGGATCCGTATACAAGATACGTTAATTAAAGACTTATGTTAAGATTTGATAAATACTGTAATAGGTTCTGTGGCCATATCGCATATCTTCGAATGCGATTACTTGTTTTATTTTTCATGTCGCATGTACGCTTGATTACGTACAAGATGCATTTAGTAACGAAAACAAAGTACAATAATCTCACCAATTAAAATTTAAGCAAAGATCAAGCCAATTTTAAAGTCACAAGCAATCAACTGCATCAATTGGGCACATCAGTGGACGGGCGGGCGCATAACGTTGCATTCGATATATCAACGGATCATGTCGTTGATTTCCACTAACGCCAAGGGTTTTCGGGATGACAATCCAAGTAACACTTTCAGTTTAACGGGCATGCTTAACCGGCTGGAGATAACGCTGCAGCATCCGGTAGTTAGACAAGCAATGACACAAAGAAAGTTGGCGTAGCTTACATAATCGGGTCGACAACCTACTATTATTATAACCGGATTCAAAATGTACAGTTGCCAATTTAAGCGCACAGTCTTCGATACTAATATATTTCATGGCATTTCAAGTATTAGTGCATTTACTTTACAATTTATTTGTAAGTGGTTTTATAATGATAAGCCATCGAAGTCTGTTATTTTATTTACTTATTCTTGGTAGAATTATGGCTACCACTATCAAGTACCCCTGTAACTTTCGCTTTCAAACTACATTAACTCGCCGCGTGTACGATGGCGCAAATTAGACGCTGTCTCAAAGTGAGTCAGCCTGGCTCTCGTTTGATCGATCGAATGCTTCAGAGTAAAGAATTTATAAGATCTTCCTGGGGACGACAGTACGCTCGAAAGAAATACGAAGCCGCATAAATAAGTGACTCTCTAAACGCAGTTGCCTATGCTTACTCGGACGGAAACAAGTTTCGTGCCTCGTATGATGAAGATCAATGATATACATTTATCGGTTCGGTGAATCACGAGCGTAATACGAGAAATACGAAAATCCTCGCGCCCTCATCGGGACGCAGCCGAAAATACGCGCTTCCGGACAAGACTGGTGTAACGGATCTCGCCAAATGGGTGCGCATCTTCGGATGCGTATAAGCCCCTGCTGTGAGTTCTTTATCACCACGAGATCTCGCTTAGTCTATATGTCTAAGTATATCAAAGGCTATGCCAGTACAAGTGTCATCAAGCTCTCACGATTCATAAACAAATAACCACGCTTAATGAAGCTTTTTGGATACGACAGAGGGTCTTCCGCTCTACCGCTGCTGCTCTCTAGCTGTAAACGCGCAAGATGCAGGCGGCAGCGGTGTCTTCGCATTTACATCTCGCCACTATTGCGAAACTCGCGGTCACCGAAAGCCGCCCGTAGTGAAATTCAATCGAGATAGGAAAAATGGTTTAATAAACACCAAGCTTAAAGGCGTGTATGTTATTGAAGTTTGTACAACTTCTAATTTATCAGGCGTTAGACAATCGTCATGTTCTCATATTTGTCAATATTGGTGAACTCAAGTCAAGTGGTGAAGACTCGAAAGTTAGGGAAATGGATCTGCTGAACATGCTGGCTGTCAAGGCCCTCGGGTAGTAGGATCCATTGAAGTTTAAATTTGCCTCAATGGCCTTTGTTTTGAACTTATCTCCGGTTTATTATGTACCAATTTGGTGTGAATATTATTACTATTTCTCGCTTTTGAATAACGATGGTTTTTCATTTTCAATGTATCCCTGATGAATTTAGATCACCGTGACCGGGTAGTATTTGGTACCGCTCCTTTCAAAATGGTCTATACGCTTTTAGACACGACACGAGTCATATAACATAAAAATTAAAACTAATAAAGTTCTTAACGACTTAAAACCAAACATACCTACGGTATCGCTAGACAGTCACATTAACGGTAGTCCCAATCAAGAAATTCCACCATGGAGTACTTGAAGGTTTCGATTATGAATCATACGACAGCGCGAGTCTTGCCTCCGGGCAATGACCAAAATGCCTTTCACCGGCTTAAAATGAAGCGGCGTTGATTTATCGGGGATCATACACACCGACGTACGCGCTAAACGAACACATCCGCAAAGAGAGGAGGTTATAACTATCATTACATTTATCGATGACTACAAGAGATACGGGGTTTTGTGTATCTGTTCCAGGACACAAACACGAGTCCTTTCAGAAATTCAAGGAGTTCCAAAACGAAGTACAAAACCACTAACAAAGATAATACATTCGGTCTCGATAGAAGTGAGAATATTTCGAATAATGAAATTCAATACTCATCTGTAGAAGGCGGCATTGTTTCGCAACTCACTCCAGCAGAACGCCACAAAGATAATGGCGTTATCCGAAAGGAGAAATCGAACCCTTTCTTCGACACGGTTCGATCTATGATTTAGCCTATCTCGATCTACCGCTTAATTTCTCGATATGACTTCTAAGCCGGCACTTACCTTTAAATGTATGTCCAACCAAAGTCACAGATAAAACTCCCATGAACCGTGGTTCGGAAGATTCAAGTTGATTTTCAAAGATTTCAAAGGCGGCCTTACGCTAAGAGATTAACAAAGATAAACTTGCTACCAAATCTCGATAAATGCTATTTCATAGGATATCCGTTGAAACAGCTTGTTACTACTTCACCTCAAGTTAGAGAATAAAATCTTCATTGCCGTAATGTGAGTATTCCTTGAAAAGAAATATCTCTGGGTCTGCATGACTAAGTAATGCTCATCTCTGGATTTAAGCTCAAGCCGATTAAGCCAATATCAATGAGCCTCCAATGCAGTAGTATCCGACACACCACAAGAATCTGAACCTTCTTTCATAGAAGACCAGTTTCGATCCACAGGAAAGTTCAGGGAAGAACCCAACCCTTAGGAGATCCAACAGGATCGCCACTAACCGTAGCCACAGACACAAGTCTTCATCATCGAAAGCTGACGTTCTTACCTCTACAAAAGAAGCAAACGAATAGCAAAGATAAGCCGACAAACGGCAAATAGCCATGCAATCCTGGAGATGGATTCTATGTACCAAAATCCAGGTTCGGGTCCTTGCTGGATTTACTAAACGGGCCTCGCCTCTATTGAACGTAAATGGCATTTACACAAACACATGTTAATTTTAAACGTTGGATGTCAGTTGACCAGAATGTAAAGGTTTCAAACAAGTTCACGGAGCGGACTATGACGAAACTTACTCGCCAGCTGGCTATGCTTAAATCTGTCCGGATAATCTTAGCTATCGGCCGCATTTCATGACTATGGAATATGGCAAATGGATGTAAAGACCCGCTTCCGAATGGAAATTTAGAGAAGATGCATACGGTACAACCTCCAGTTTTACATGTCCTAAAAGCGACCTACAAGGTACGCAGTTGCAAAGTCCATTTATGGTCTTAAGGTGCATCCTGCTAGTTGGGATTCCACGCTGATGAATCAATCAAAGAGTTTGGTTTCATCAAGAACGGCAAGAATCTTGCGTAGCGTTGGGGCGGTTGAGTTACGTGATCATTCATACCCGTATGTCGATTTATTACTTATCATTGGAAACAACGTAGAAGCCATAAACTCGGGCCAAGGATCGTCGCGCAAATGTTTCTCAATGAAGCGACTTTAGCGAAGCACAATATACTTGGAATAAAGATCCACTGATCGAGCCAGAGGTTTACTGATTTTGTCAGATATTTCATGTGGAATAAGGTAATCGCAGCGTTCAACATGCAATTCCAAAGGTGGTAATCTCTCCCCACGAGTATACGTGAGCTCAACTCGCCAGAAAGCACGTTGTCCCACTACTAGTGCCGAGATGAACGTACATACCTTATGCTCGGCCATGTGATCCATCCATGTGTATGGCCATGCCAAGGCACCAGACCCGATGCTGCCTTACGCACTAAGCGTAACCAAGTAGATACCAAGCTAGTCCGTTTATAAAGCCACCGGATTTGTTAAGTGCATCTCAAGTATCCGGTGAAGAACTACAAAGATGCTTTCTTGGTATATGGCGAGATGAGGGAGTTAGTAAATGAGCGTGTACACCGACTTAAGCCAACCGACAGACGACTATCGCTCCTTACTGGGTTGTATTTTGTCTCAACGCGAAGAAGTATTGGAGAGTTCCAAACGTGAGTACCGCCGCCGATTCTACCACGTAATCTGAGTATCGCAAATGGCCTCAAGCTCGCGAAAGAAGCATTGTTGATGTTAAGCTTCTCGCGATCGAACTGCGCGTACCCAGTATCGAGGATTCCAAGTGAGTTGCCACAGATAATACCGGGGCACAATGTTGAAGAAACCTGTGTTTTTATCATCACAAATCCAAGCATTTACTCGTAAAGTATCACCGATTAGAGATATGCTTCGATGAAAGTGACAAGCCAAAGCATGTAAAGTAAAACAGAAAGACTGCCGAATTTCTACTAAACCACTCAAAATGCAAAGCACGATGAAACATTTAAATGAACATAGGTCTTGTATTTATTTGTCAAGAAATGCGTTTAGGTTAAGTGAGTCGTTTATGTATCTATTGTGTTACGTGAACAAATATTTGAATATTATTGTTTCTTATATTTTTAATATATTTGTGAGCTCATTATGACTATAAGGTTTGAATTTACATGGCAATATACATGTAGTGTATCCTCTATTTGTTTAAAGGTTAAATCCCTAGGTTAGTCTATGTTTTCTGCAGTAATACTTAACCGTTAATTACACCTCTTCAAGCCTAAACATAGTGATACCTTAAAAGTGCCTCGGTCGACGGCCGATATTAGGCGACAAGCATCATACATGACTAACATGGTAGTTTTGATTAGTGATCAAGATTGATCATTAGCTCAGGATCAGATCAATACCGTACGCCGGTCCGCGACCGGGGAGTCTGTACTGACCGAAACGAATTCATAGAAGATATGTGATATTCTGCCCCATGACATTTGTTTAGAATTTTGTGTCTGGCCAATTCTTAGACCTTACATATATAACTATCGTTATACAAGCTTTCCAGATTTCTTGACTGGCGACCAAACGCCCCGCCTTTGCCGGGATTATAACGGCATATTGTCACACGTAAGATAATGATGATGTCGATATATCGGGGAGGGAATTTGTCCGCCCTCGATATACAAGTGAAGATCTCAAGCCTCTCACACAGCTTGGTACCGATTGGCTTTACGGACGCCTATAACGCTATTCACCATACCGAGTAAAGAAAGTTGTGGGTGTTTTGCGACACACTTCTGCATGGTTAAATTTACGACTGTAGATCATGCTGAGCAAAAGATCAGAAGATAATCGGGCCCAGCAAAAGCTGGAGCGGCTTGAAATCAATGAGAATCGTTCCATTCATTATGCCCTTGCTATGCATAATTGTGTATCAATTCATTTACCGCTTGGGTTAAATGTGATTTATTTAACTTAGTGTTCAACTCTAGTAATCAGATATTACTAGCTGTTTCTCATGATAATTTAAGTGGTTACGAGCTTATCGCTAGATCTACTATTTAATCAAGTTATAATAATATAATTGTCAATATTATTATACAACTACTATTATCCTAGCCTAGAAGGTCACACACATACAAATGACACAGCTTATATTTCAATGTATTTAAATTAAAGAGAATTCATATAATCGAGAAAATTTATTTCTCAATTACAAGGGTTCTACATTTTATGTAGAATATCGATTGAACAAATAGAATCAATTAAATAGTTATTTAATTGATTCGAGTAATTTTAGTATTTATCGATAACTTGAAAGATTATTGATATTGACTCATTACTATTTAATTAGCTTAATTAAATAGTTCAACTCATTAGTGTCTTAACGAACTAATAGAGTTAACGAGTCAAGCTAATACTTAACGGGTTGCTTATCGGGCTTGTTTTAACCTAGCCCTATATAAGCAAACTTTAGGGTTTTTCTGGTTTTTGTTCATCCTTGTTTACTAGCATAGATTAGTTCTCATCTAACCCCTCCCAAAGGACTAACTAGAGATATCATACGATCGATATTACAACAAGGAGCCGAGGGAGTCAAATTCACGCTAGAATTCGTTGTGGATTTGTGAATTTACTCACAGACCGTAAGTCCTCCGTCATATATTTAATTATGTGTTTTTGTATCAATAACGTAGTATGCACTTTGTTAGTCCCCTGGAACTACGGATTCAGATTTATACTCATATATCCATGGGCAATTCTTCTCGCTGATTCCTCCACAACACTTTTCTACCAAGGCCACCACCTTTGTTTTTAATGTCTTTTCCTCAAGGGTCCAAAAATCCTCACCGGTTTCTCCCTCAAAGGTGAGATCCTCCCTGTTCCATCGGTAATGAAGCTAAGAACGCGAGATTCATCGAATATACTTCCTCGTGCAAGACACAATGGAATACATCATGAAGTTCTATCCAACGCCGGAGGCAACGCCAACGATAAGCTACGGATCCCACTCGCCAAATCTCAAATGGTCCGACATGTAACGGGACCTTAACTTCCTTCATTCAAAACCGCATTACCCCTTTCCACGGAGATATCCTCAAGAACACCCGATCACCAACTTCGAATGACAAGTCCACACTCCATGCGACGACAACATATTTTCCGTCTGCCCCAAGCAATAAGCTGTGTGTTGTTGTATCAACTTGATCCTCTCCACCACCTTCTAATTAACCTCAAGCCATAAACTTTCTTTTCTCCCACTTCATTCCAACAAACCGGAGTCCGACACTTTCGCCCATATAACGCCTCAAATGGTGCCATCTCGATACTGGGGCTGCGGAATTTATTATCAAGGCTTAACTCCATCTTCGGCAACTCATCATCCCAACTCCCTGAGAAACTCAGAACACACGCTCGAAGCATATCCTCCAAAGTCCTGGATCGCCCTTCTCGATTGCCCACCTATCTGGGACGGGAGCATGTACTCAATCAACCTCGGTCCCCAACGCCTCTCAACCCTCTCCAAAATCTCAAAGTAAACCTCGCATCACGATCGGAGATAATCGACACTGGAACCCCATGCAGTCTCACAATCTGATCAACATACATCTTCGCTAGCCTCTCTCAAAGTCCATCACCATTTAATCGGTAGGCTTAAAGCGTATTCGGCTACTTGTCCACGATCACTAAATCCCATCATTCCGCCTCGACGATCTAGAAGTACGAAGAATCCACGACATGATATTCTCCCACGCCTATTCAGAATCGGCGTGGCCGCAACAATCATGGTGTCTATGCTCAATCTTCACTGGGCCGACAACCAAACACCTCGCCATAAACTCGAAATCTCTTCATCCTGTGCCACCAATAAACCGATCTCTAAGTCCTCGATACATCTTTCGCATACCCTCGGATGTACGCTTATAATATATTACGAGCCCTTATCAAGAATTTCCTTCTTAACTCTAATACGGCACACAAACAACCTACCATTCATCCTCAAAGCACCAATATCATCAACCACCTAAATCCGATCTACCTCCACTCTTCACCCTTTAACGATATTCAGATTTCTCATTCAAGCGAAGCCTCCAAGATTCGATCAAAGAGTACAGGCCTAACTTCACCATCAAGCCAACCTTCAAGATCAACCTGCTTCATCTACCTTGTCTGCTTGCTTCCCCTTTTCGACTAGAGCATCTCGCTACAATGATTCGCTTCTCGGGCGATACTGAGGCTACATCGTAGTCGCTGATAAACTCCATCCATCTCCTCTGCCTCAAATTCAGGTCTCTCTGCGTCGGGAGGTACTTCAGACTTTTATGATCGGTGAAAATCTGGCATCTAACCCCATACAAATAATGCCTCCACAACTTCAGCGCAAAGACAACCGCTGCCAACTCAAGATCTGGTCAGTAATTCCTCCTACGGCTCTTCATCCGTCGGTATACAAGAATCACTCTCCCATTCTGCATCAACACACAACGTGAACCCCTCGATGTGACGCATCGGCCAGATATAACCCTCGTATCCGGCTCAAGTAGGGCCAAAACCGCGCAGAGGTCACCGCTTCAACTCTTTAATGGGGCTTCACAATCCTCATCCTAAATAAAGCGAACACCCTACCTCGGGGTCAACTTGGGTCACGAGTCGCAATTAAGGAGAAGTCCTCGATAAACCCTCATGTAATACCCAAACCAAACCCAAGAAATCCCTCACTGTCACACTGCTGGTCGCCTTCTCCCAATTATTCACAAAATTTCCACTTCGGGATCCACAAATACCCCACCTCGATACAACACGGCCAAGAACCGTACTTTTGCCAACCAAAATTCACACTGTGAACTCGCGCATAACTTGTGCCGCCTCAATACCTCTAACACCACCCGCAAGTGTCTCGTGGTTCTCCCCGCCACTCTTAGCAGATCGAATGTCATCAATGCAAATTCACCATTTAACTTATCTAAGAACTCTCTGAACACCCGATTCATCAAATCCATTTAACGCTGGCCAGTCCATTAGTCAATCTTACGGCACTCATATACCAGAGTGCCCATAAATGATCGAAGGTTTATTTCGAATGTCACTCTCTCGATCCTCAACTCGTGATAATCGATCTCAAATCAATTCGAAAACACCTGCATCCCTCACCGGGTCAAATGTATCATCTATCTCGACAATGGATAACGGTTCTCGTGTAGTCATCTTATTCACCGCCAGGCCTATACACAACCCGTATTCCATCCTTTCACAAACAAAACCGTGCACCCCACCTGGAAACACTCGGGCCCGATAAACCCTTATCAAGCGCTTCCTCGTAATTGAGTCTTCAACTCTCTCTCAACTCTCACGGAGCCATTCTATACTACGCTAATAGAACTCGCGCGTAATTTAACTACCTCAATCGCAACCCACTTCTCACGGTAAACCGGGCAGTATCCTCAAGAAAAACCTCAACATATTCTACGGACAACACGAATATCCTCCAATCGCCTCCTCTCTCTCCAAGTCACCACATACCCTGTAAACCCAACAAACCTTCTTCATCAACTTCCTAGCCTCATGCCGAAACGAATCTCGAATGCAGACATTTCTAGCTCCCCACGCACTATCGGGTTCACCGATTCACAAAGACGATCTCCTTTCTAGTAAGGCTTCAATCTTGGCTGATGTTCCTTCAACCACCATACCCAAGATAAAGATCAAAGCCATTAAGTCAACGAAGTAGGTCCACAACTAGCAATTGATTATTCACACTCAAAAGTGGGCAATCTCTATATAATGATTAACTCCTCACCGCACTCCTACTGTCAGCGATAATGTTCTTAACAAGAAAAGCACTCCCGACATAATGGTAAACCATCAACAAAATTTTGGGAAATAAATGAACGAGTAGCTCCAATCAAAAAGCACCATAGCCCTCGTAATCACATAATAAGTGTAATTGCCACAACTCTGTGAGCATCTCGCGCCTCCCGCCGAAGAATCGACATCCGCCTCCGCCAAGCATTCACTGCCGCCGCCCGCTATGCCCCCCGAGAGCCTCCAACTCCGCCACCCCGACCTCCACGGCTCTCCAAAACGCCCACCGCCTCTAATATCCGCAGATCTCGTGAACTGCATCGAGTAAGTACAAGCACCACCCCTCGACCTGACCGAGACAAACCCCGCAGCAAGATGTCCAGCCGCAACAACGGAAATGTGATCCTCTCTCCGATAACCAGATTCCCAGTGACCACCGATCGCCAACGGAAACATTCGACATATCACTGGAACTCCAAATGATAACGCATGAAATCCACCAGATTCAGCGCGCCAACGCCAGCGTAGGTTGCTCCTCGCATCAACCCCCTCGATCCGACGAAGTCCGGCTGACCATCCTCCTCCGAAATCTCGAACTGGCGTCCACCAAGATTAAATGTCTCATGTCGCCCCTCAGCCTCGCTAGCCTTCAAAGCTCACCTAACTCCATCTCAACCTTCAAAGCAAAGATTCCTCAACCTACATGAAAACTAAAGAAGTCATCAACGATACCAAAGTGGCGATCTCCCCACTCAATCCATCATGGAATCTATCAATCTTCTTCGATGAACCTCTGGAAGCAGGCGACACCACTCACTGAACCGCCTCTCATACTCATCAACCGATCTCCTACCCTGAGTCAACAGGATCAAATCTCTTCCATACAGCCTATACGGGTACTCGACAATAAGTTCTCCCCGAATGTTTCTACAAAGTCAGCCTCCCAAGACATTTATGATCCTCTCCTCTAGCCAAAGATGTGACGAAATTACCCTGCACCAAATACGAGCACCCTCACGAAGTCTATGTCGCGAACCCGACCTCACCACCCCTCTACGCCCATCACCAAATATAGTCTCCATGTCTCTAATGAACTCGATCACCTCAATGGGTTACTAACTCCAAAGAACTTCGGCGGATCTCTCTTCAGAAAACGGTCAAAGAGCTTACTCCGAAACTCACCATGTCATACGCTACCAGAAAGTACGTAACGGATCCTCCAACCTCTACCTCATCCACAAGAATGTGGATCAACTGGGACGCGTTAACGACTCTAGAATCTTCATTGCCAGCCACACCGGGCTCATCCTCAGCCTACACCCTGGCCTCAAAGACGTCACCACCTCCGGCTCTACCTCCAAAGACTTCTGTCTACCCCTGAACCCCTGGCACGAGTCACTCTACCCTTTGTCTACCCTTAAGTGCATCCTCACGCCTAAGAAAAACGAAAGAAAAGATTCAGACCAACAAGAAAACTGAAATATGAAGAACCCCTCGACCAACTTAGACCTAGGCATATAACCAATAATACGCATACTACTGTACATTACGAAACCTAGGCCCGATATTTAATCTTTTGAACACTATGCGGTATGGCCTTACCAGGCATGCCGTGGATTGGTAATTTGTTATACATTGTATACAAATAAATTTCAATTCCATCTTTATATTTCTTCCTATCATAATTTGTGTTCGGGACAAAGGGTTCTAAAGCATTATAAAACGACTCTAATGTGACACTAATCTAAGGTTGCATCCATTATTGCACCATTTGCATATGAATGCGTATGATCAAAATATTTTAAAACTTTTCTTCCATATTCGAACCATATATCTTTACAACATACTTATCTCTATGTTTACTCATATGAACGGAAAGATTAATACCACAGTTTTAAAGAAAGTTGAATGTTTGATATTGAAGTTGAAAACATGTTAGTATAATCTTTAATTGGCCTCTAGAAACTAAGTAATTCATAACAATATTTTCAATTATTATATGTGAGTGGAGCATAATATCTATCAACTGAGACAGTTTCATAAAATTTTGTGATTTCTTCCTTATACATATACGCACGCCTAGATCGTAAGTCGACTTCCATCTAGTTTCAACATCCAAAATTAATTTTTATACTTCTTAATGAATCTCAACAATTTTTTTTATATTCATGTTTTCTACCCTATCATTAGCACCAAAAGACCGGCCTTACGAATTGGATTAATAAACTCATTCCAAACAACTTTTATTCCATCTTTAGCAATTCAATCAATGACGTGACATAAACATCTAATTTAAAAAGTTCACTAAAATCCAGCTTTAATTGAGCAATACGTAACTGAACGAAGTGTTTGAG
>JADFUC010000361.1:2500-165711 GCA_019722365.1 Lithospermum erythrorhizon | reverse complement strand
CCCTCCCGGGGACCTGGGCTGTCCACGCCGGCTCCTCACCACGGCCCTTCCTCTAGCTCCACGAGCCTCCCCTAGCGCCCCTACCTGGTCTACCCCGCCTCTTCCCAAGATCACCCCTACCAACACTAGCCTCCGCCCTACTCTATGCTAATTCCCCAATCCCCAACGGGTCCGCGATTCGATCTGCGCAACTCAACTCTCGGTGGCATCCTCAGACAGTCTACGGAAAGAAAAATAAAAATAATTTAGACTCATAAAAGACTCATGACAAAATTTTTACAAAACATCAAACGAGACACACACCACGTAACCCGCTTAAAACGGAAACCCACGCTGATACAATTATAATTGTAACGACCCGCCTCGAGTCGTACGCCCGAGGTCGGGTCACATCAACTCAGAGTATATCGGAGTCACCAATCGATGGTTGACACGAAAAACACCTGTTTAAAAAAACCAGTAGAACCTGACAGTTTGATAAAAATAGAATAGGTTCGAAACTGAAAGCATCGACATACAAAATTTAACCATCGTGGCATTACTAGCCAAACCCAAAAACATAAAAACACCACAACAAATTCAAGTCACAAATGTACCAAAACATCTATAATTTCAACATTTCAAAACTAAAAATAATAACTGCTAATCTAAAAATGGAAAGAGATGATCAAGCGAGATCCTAGCCACCGCTCTCACCTAAATAAAGTCACCGAACACTTCGCGAACTCAATCGGCTTCCACAGGCACCTCACACCAAGCGAGTGGGGTAAGCTCATTGTGTTGGGGCTGAACGGATCACCCGGATGGTAACTTACCCATATCCGAATGAGGTATACAGTAAGGAATAAATATATATCGGTACTTAGCAATAAGATGGGTAAATACAGTTATACAAATATAATACAGAAATATGCTAACTATTCAAGACATCATAGCAGAATACTCATCAGAAATAAATGCACACCTTGTAGAAAACTCGACTTACGTAACTCACAGGCCATATATCACATCACATAATCAAACAAGTAACCAGTAAAATTTCACCCAACACGTTAATACCACAACCACAAATAAATGATTTACAAAAGTGAAACCACAATAACATATATATAACAATATCCTTTTCCTCAAAGAAAGCTCACCCCTTCCTGAACTCCCAACAACACATCCTTTTCCGCATCACCCTTCAACACCCAACATCATCATATCCTTTTCCCGGCAGGCTCACCCTTCGAACACCCCACATCATCTCAACATCCACAAATCACACGTACAATGTCAAACACACACAACAAACACACAACAGTTTCAAGGTAACATCTATATCACACACAATACAACCAAATCGTACAAAACCTGCACTCAACAGAGATACACTCCCAGATACTTCCACAACACAATTATACTCAACATGAATACAGGAATACTCTCAGCATAAACATACTCAAATATTACGCTAAAAACATAAATGTACCTTGCTACCCAATAAACACCAACATGCATCTAACGCGACTACCACACAAGTGTTCAACAATTCAAGCGCCTCACAACAATACACACCGATAGGTTCACAACACAGATACATTGCCACAACTAACTTATCATACACAACACCCAAACATAAATAAGATAACAAGCGAGTGATAAATCCCCACCTTGGCTAGTACCACTAGCGCCCAAGCAGTCAATCGATCCTCACGCTGTTCCCACGTCCCGAGTCCAATGCATACATTACAAAAAATAAAATCACAACTGTGAATCCATGTAAATCCTTTATCCTAATTTAAATACCAGGCTTTTTAACTCATTTCCGTTATAAATTACAACTTACGTAAAGATTACCAGTTATGTTTCAATAACAATCTCGATGATAAACCTCACTACCCGGACTAAATTCGATAATCAGCCTATATCTTATTCAAACTCCCAACATTTCCAAATAATTTCAATAATTCCAATTTCAACCTTTTCCCAATCAATTTAACCATAACTCTCAACCCCTAATCCCTAAGTTCGTTTACTACCCAAAATCCCGCAGACGACAATTCCAACCTATTTGTTCCCAACACTCATAACTCATATTTGTATTCCAAAACAATCACAATAACGGGGTCCATTAACTTATTTACATTAATACCACATTTTGGCGAAAATCAACTCACGATCACCCGAAAATAAATTCACTAAAACAATACTTTCTACCCCAAATATCAATCATTATCAATTCCTATATTACAATTTAGGCCTAGGCAATAATTCCATTCAATAATTTATCCAAAAATTCCAAAGTCAACCCAATTTCTAAAAAGTCAACTGTCCTAAAAACACCCAAAATTTCACATTAAACATCATATTTCAATCCAAGAATAACTAATATACAACCCAAGAATCAATTGGAACAATAAAATTCAAAATCTCAAAAAGTCAAAGGTTTGGGATTTCACAAAATACTCAAAAATATCGCACCTTTTTTTACCTTGAAACGACGGACGTATGAGGAGAACTAAAAATTTTAGCTCCAAAGCTTGAGAATTGGAAGAGAAAATTGAAGAAGAAAAATAAAAAAATAGGGCCGTTGCTCGGCTGGGGGAAGGTTGTTAACACTGGGTTCGGGGTTTTGGGCTATTTAGATGGGTTGGTAATTGGGTTGGGCCCAAAAGCCCAACCGGTGAAAATCCGAGCCTTTAATTCGACGATACTCGCTTAACTTATTTCTATTAACCACCCGAACATTAACATTTATAATACAAACTCCCCTACTCCCTTGTTCTTTCTTTTGCTCAAGAGACGGATAATATTTTCCTCGTGGCCGGAGCTTTTCCTTGGTCTCGAATATGTTCTAGGCTCGAGGGCACCACCCGAGCATGGTGTCAAGGGAAGACGTAGACGCCAAGAGCACTCTGTGTTCTCGCCGCACATTGGGTCGGTGTCTTCCCCGATCTTTCATGGCAAGTTACAAGACTTATTTAGATGGCGAGGGCTTTTTGCCCCAACATCGGCAATGCTTGTCGTGGTGGTATTTCCGAAATTTCTTGTGAATTTGCTCTTCCGATGATCTTTGCGAAAGCATCTAGCCTGGCGCTGTCATTGCGGAAGTTCGTGAAGTGTAAGAGCCGATCAGAGGCGCCATAATCGAGGCACGTGCTGAGACTTACGGGCTTGGGCTCGGCCTCAGAGAGGGAGGGCCGCTTTTACTCAACTTGATTCAAGCGCCAGTACCTCTTGGGCGTATTCCATACTGAGAGTAATGCTGACAGAATGGGCGAAGCATTTCAGATCCTTGTCTGCAGAATTAGAAGTTGCTAGACTAGGCGTCGTAGAACTATTGTAGTAGCTTCGACCTTTAGACCATTTCTTTTCTTTTTCTATATTTGATGTACTAGATCTTTTTGCTTCGTTATGGTTTAAACCACTTAACGCATTTCCTTTCTGATTGTTGTTTTACTACTGCTACTTTCCATTCTTCTTTTGTCAGATGCTTTCAATTTAATCCGACTTTGTAGACAACACAAATGTTGTTTTAGATTATGGTCGCACTTGATATGTATCAAGTCGCCACGCACTTAGAGATTACTCCTTGAGGATCAAGCCAAACGTGAAGTTCAAGGGAGGTTTGATCTTTTTAACCTCATATCAAGCAGCGGTTGTGCGCTTACACTCATGCCGTATGTCATGGGGGCGCTTTATCCTCATTCTCGGAGGGTTCTGAGTGTGCTTTAGAAGTGAGTTTGAATCTCGGTGTCGATTGCTCGTGTGTCTACCCTGTTCTCGATGGTTTCTTATGGTTTTTCTGGAAGTCTCAACCACGACGGCTTTCATGAATATAAGGTATTGTTGACTTACATGCCTAGTATTACCAAGCGAGGCGTGCATTCGCTCCATAATGTCTCAGCCAGGACGATTTATGTATGGGGTCGTTCCCATGCCATTTGAAGAACTCATCTAGGATACTGTTTGGTTTGCCCCAGATAGCATAATCCCGTAGGGTTTGTTTGTAGATATAGCATTGGATCCCCAGTTCCTCTAACTCTTTTAGAGAACAATAGCGTACGAGACTTGTGTCCCCAGGTTCGTACGTTAGATGCCCTGTCTTTTCATGCTTTCTCACTGATAAGCATGGGAAGGTAGACTTGAATTTGGCCTTCATTAGCTTCCAAGGATGAGGACCTTTAGTTGCTTGTTGGGTTAGGAAGGTAGCGTATCTGGTATACCTTCCTCGTCTGAGGTCTCGATTCTAGATGTTATTGATATGCACGGAGGCTGTTCATGAATCTTCTTCCTTCATTTCCTTCCCAAGGATGCTCTTCTCGACTAAGAAGGTGTACCCTGCTTGACGTGGTACTCATCAAGTTGCTTCATGTTGAAGCAGTGCAGCTTTCTTTCTTCCTCCTCAAAGCATTCCTCCATGAGTTCTAAGGTTGGTTTTCCCAATCTGTCTATCGCGTTTGCCCCCAATCTTAGGAAGACCGATTTCCTCTTGATTTTCTTCTTGGGGGTTGAGATTGCCCCCAACCTGAGGAATACCGAGTAACTGCTTTCTCACGTATTTTATTTGTAGGAGCCCTTTTAACCTTCGCTTATGTAGTGAGTTTGTCACCCTCTCGTTGTGATTACCTAAGCAGTGGTTTTGGTGTATATCCCAACCCTGCGGTTGAGTTCTTGATAGACCATCCTTTCTGTTTTACCATCTTCTGGGTATTGTTCAACCCATGTGCTTTATTGCTAGTAACTTCAGGTGGTAATTGTCCCATGGCTTTGTCTTTGACGGGATCATCCTCTTTTAGTAGAAGGCTGTCAGAAGCTGGACCTATGGTTCCATGCTCTATCTTGGGTCCTTTAGGTGCCACAAAACCTTTAAGGGGCGACGCCACCTGGCCGAGTAAGAGATAGGGTCAGCTTTCGAGTGCTCGCTGTCTCCCCTCTCCGCTTCTTGTAACGTTGAGTGCAGCCAGGCGAGGGTGGTCTGGCTCGACTTTCACGGGAGTTCTTCTTGTAGTATTTGGCATCAGCAAAGTGGAATTCTTCAATTGCGAATGGATTCTCATCCGCCTTGACCATTTTCTCCATCCCATCCTTGCAATACTTCAAACATTGGTGGAATGTCGAGGGGACAACATTATTGATGTGGATCCAAGGTCTTCCTAGCAAGATATTATACGTGACTCGTATCTATTGGCATGGAATCGATGTGGATTCCACTCCCCTATCACTGCGCAAATTTACTTTACCTAGGGTTCGCTCCCCACCTTGGTTAAAGCCTTGAATTATAATACGGGGCTGTTGTAAGTCTTATGTTGAGATGCATAACAGCTTTAGTGTCTGGACTGGAATGATGTTTATAGCTGATCCTCCATCTACCAGCATTCTACTTATCCGACTTTGATTCACAGAGTTCCCGACACATGTAGTGGTTTATTATGAGTACCATCTTCTTGTGGGATGCCTTCATCGCTGAATGTGACGGAAAGTCTCGGGAGACTCGTGGCCGGCTGGCGTTGTCACTCTTAGTGCTTCAGAGTAGTTGAGTCTTCGTTGACTTTCAATACATACGTGGCATACTTCACGGTCCTCGCTGCCTGAGTAGTCGCCCATGCTTTCCCCTGCTTGCCACCCAAAAGTCTTCGTATCTTGACCTTAGTGGGCCGACATGATGGTAGGCTATGTGGTTAGAAGAGACTTTGTCTCCAAGGTAATTGCCCCTTCTTGCGAGATCCATCACCGCTTCAAGATGAAGTATTTTTCACCGGACGCCTCAAGATTCATGATACTCGGGCAGGTTGGGCTTCGTGCTTCTATTTGCCTCCTCCGGGTCTCTTTGACTGAGTCATGAGCTTCGCTTTCATCACCATCAACATCGTAGGATGTCGGAATCGAAGAAGCGGATATTCCTCTTCCGCATCTCCTCAATGAGACGCTCTTTTCTTCATGCGTCGAGCCCGCCTCGACCTTCTTAGTTCCGAAGGTGAATTTATTTGTTTTGTAGTCACAGCCAAGGTGCTTCTTTCTTTCTCGAAGCTTGAGTTTTCTATCGGCCTTCTTGGGATCGATGGTCTTCAAGTAAAGAGGTCATGGGGCAGAGGATACGCGCCATTTGTTTGCGTAAATTCGAAGCCCACGCCATGTGCCCCTTGTTGTCACCGTCAATGTCTCGTGGAACACTCTTTGCATGATGCTACGCAAGTCCCAATGCATTCCTTGGATACATATGCTGATAGTTGAAGACTCGAGGGCCTATCTTTGCATTTTAGGTTCAAGCTCCTCCATCGGGTTGATAAAGTCTGTAATCGACTCTTCTTTTCTTTTGCTCGCAGCGCTTAACTCCATTATGCTAATCGGCCCTCTTCGCATCGAAGAAGTCGTCGAGAAATCCTAGTTGGTTTCAACTATCTATGGAGGCAGTTCGAGGTTAGTATAATAGTCAAACACGCTCCCTTTTGGGTGAACAAATGAACTGCTTGACCATTTCATCCCCTTCGCCCCAACACATTGTCAGATGTCTCAATAAAGCGGGCTACGTGTTGTTGGGGTTTCCGCCCATCAAGTGTCGAACTTCAGCGGCCGACAACCCTTAGTGCATTTCAACCGGGTTCATACGGGAGGTATAGGGCTTGACGTAGGTATATAAAGGTGATTCCCGATCTTCATGACCTTTTATTGCACTCAAAGATATACTCCTTCGGGCCAGGCTGAATCATCCCATCTCACGAAATGCTATGAGTTTCTATCAGGTTTCTCGTCGGTCTTTGTGATGACCCTGAGGCATAGCGAGGGGATAGATGGAGCATCCCATCTCCCATTTTAGAGTCATAGCTACTTTTACCTTAGAGCAGCCTTCACCGCTTCAGACTATGTTCTTGATCAACCATCTTTTCTGACATCTGAGCGATAGAGTCATCTTGGTGATGAATATTTTCCAACATGCTTTCTACCATTCCGGTTAGGGTAGCCATCTATTCTTCCAGGAAGGTAATACTACCATCATTGTCAGCTAGGAAGTCCGGGCAGAGTCGGTGAACGTTCGCATCGATCAAGCAGATCCTCGGCAGTGTACCAGCGTAACTACGCTTGAGTTCTCCGTGTTCATTCACCTGCCTTCATTTATGTGTCGAGAAGGTTCTCACCGCACGGGGCCGCCTCGGGTCGCTCGCCATGACTTGATCTCGGCTTAGAGCTCCCCGCAATACGTTAAATGCAGAGACTTCGCCAGGTCTTCGGTGACACTCGGCCGTCCGTATTTGACGGACTGCTCATGCGACTTTCTCAGAGTAGGACATGGAGAGGAGTCGATAGTACTCTTTGGAAACATCTCTCATTGCCAAGAATAACGGCAGGCTGACAATCGAAGTGCTACGATCGTAATGCAAAAAAGAATTTTTATTATTCAGGATAGGATACAAAAATAAAACCTACTCATGTGGGAAAAATTCCTTAAGGTATAGGTTTTATCAAATTGAAGACCTATGACTATCCAAACTACGAGTCCCTGCTAATTTGTTGACGACATTTGTGAGATGTCCGCTTCGCTTGACTCGATTTGATTTGGTCTTGATAGGAGCTGTAAGCACTGAGCTTGACTTGATTTGATTTGTGAGTTCGAGTCTCGATAGATCTTCGTACGAGCTTGGAACTTGGCTTGATTTGGATTTGATTCAGCTGAGCATGACTTGATTTGATTTGGATAGGAGCTCTACGAAATGGATAAGTATCACGGTCGTGATGGACTCGAGACCGGTTCTCGACTTAGATATGGTCCAGTCGGTTCTAGCAAATGCAGATTTCTCCCCGTTGTTAGCCTTATGGACTCGACCGGTTCATGTTGATTTTCATCGATTTTGCTTTCAAACTTGAAGAATTACTACTGCCAGCAGTAATCCTTGATTTCGTGCCTATTTTGGCCACTGAGGTGTTTTTCCAGCCACCACGCTGTGTTTTCATTTGCTAGCTTAAAAGATTTTAACTTAGAGAAATCAGAGGTTTTTCTCTATATTTTCTCGTGGATTTTTTAATGTGAATGGGATGTATTGAAAATGTGATCATATTGCCAAATGGGATGGGGCGAGGTATTTATAATGTTTGGCTTCAAATGCGTGTTTTTATTGGCCGGGTTTGATTTTAGGTGATTATGATTCGACCGTTGAATTTCAGGCAAGATTCCGACCAGCCGGATAATTTAGGAATTACTTTGAGGTTCCGGGCATGAAAAATAGGCGCCATTTTCATATAAAAGAAGGTTCCGTATTCTTTTGTAGGTCAAATACATTTTCACATTGACCCCGGACCTCAAGCCTTGATTTTGAACCACACAACTTTTGGAGTCTTGATTGATCCACATAACTTCTTTAGTCCCGATTTCTGGCCACATAAATCTCGAAGTTTTCCTTCAATCCCGCGTTTCTGGGATTCTTCATTTCAGCCCACGTGGCTCCGAATATTCCTATGGTTTTATTTTAATCATTGAGATTTAGCCCCAATTTTAATTGATTTAATGCGATGTCGTTTTCTCGAACCCTATTTCTCGAGTCCAAATTTAGGTTAATTAACGTAGAGAAACCCTTATTTTTTTACTCGACACTCCAGGCTTGATTGGAACTTCGCTCGATCGAGGGTTTGATTTGGAATTTAGATTTCATCGAACCCTAATCACCACGTGTCATCTTTTTAATGACTCAACTTTTAATTAATTTGATTAATTCATCTTAATCAAATTAATTATTATTTTGATAAATTTTCGATGTCTACAATTCTATCAATAGTGAACATATTTTTAAAATAATAATATGTGTGTTTAACTTTGTATATATAATAAGATTAATCAAATATCATTTACCTTGCATATTAAATTAGAATGGAGGTAATAGTTGAGAAACAAAATTTAGTTGAAAAAATGGACATAAAGTACCCTCGGTTGCTAGTTTTGTAGATTGATTGTTCAATCTAATATAAAATGTGACTTTAACGGGCCTAATGAATGAAAGTATTTAGCTGGGACTTGGGATTAAAGTGAATTAGTTTCTAAATATAAGTAATGTTCAGAGCCATTCGACCTTTTATTTATCAAAACATTAGTCTTTTTTTTTTTAAGTTAGTTGGGTATGAATATTATTGTTTATCAAAAATTATTGATAGGAAGTTACTTACTCAAATGATAGGAAATAGTTTGTCAAAAAAAACTTGTGCAGGATCATGTTCACATATGAATTTTACATCATAATGGTAACGGAGACACTCAGACACTACACCTAAATCGATTAAGGAACCACATTTCCAACTGCTAAACTATAATCATCCAACAGAGGTGCGAAATCTGTATAAGCTAATTATAGAGTTTCCTCCATGCAACTAGTGCACTACTTGCATATGCCAATGGATGGATCACAATGCTACACAATGTTGCTAAATTATGTAATGCATTTCAATAACAACGGACGTTCTCATGAAATGTATCTATCCTGCTGCTCCTGAAGTAGCTTAGATGAGATAAAGAGTACGCACTTCTTCAAGATCAGCCTGAATAATGTATAAGAATTATCTCAATGTAATGCTGTTAAAAATTGGCTTCACGCTTGAATAAAGAAAGATCATTTACCATGCAAATTTGATCACGGCCATTCATTTTGGCCACCACACAGGCGGGTGATAAGAGTTGAACTGCATGTCTGCGAAGAAACACATTCTTGATCTGAATATTTTCTTCTGACAATAGCTCTAAGAATAACAATAACATATCCCAATACATGTAAAGAGAATCCAGCCTAATCGGGATCATAGCCGGACCCAGAAGTCCAATTTCGGTGGTGCAAGCTATAATTTTTTTTTAAATGACGTCGTTTTATTGGTTTTTAAAAAAAATCTAGACCAAAATGACGTCGTTTCTAAACCTAGTATTTTCATCCTATTAATCAATTATAACAAGTTCTTCCATTACTCTACAACTCAGAGGAGATTCATTTATATTCATGATAATCTAAGCTCTTTTTTTTTCGGTTAAACCTCACCTCATAATCGCATTTACGAGGTTACGAGTTGATATCAACAAAAAATTACAAGAAATCATCAAGGCATATCCCGTTTATTACAATAAAAATTTAAAATACCTCTATTCTATAAAAAGATATGGTGTAAATTACTCATGCATTGCCGGTATTTGCTAATCAAGAAAGTTTGATAGGAAATCAAGATTGAAAAATAGAGGTGGAGGGGGGCAGGGGGCAATGTTTGAAAAAAATAAAGTAGTAGGGTTGGTCAAAATTGAAAAAATAACAATGAATCTAAAAGGAAATGAAGAGCAAAAAAGAATGAAAAATATGTGTTTTCGAACCCTGCCCAATCCATTGACTAGCTTAGCTTACAACCAGTTGAGCAACACCCAAGTTTGGTAAACAACACAACATCTATAATAGGGACTTTAAAAACAAAATTCTGGTGGTGCAAAATACATGGATCCAGCTATGACCGGGATATGGGGGAGGCTCCCGATCATATAATCAAATAATGTCAAAACTAGTGGTGGAATGACTATTTTAGTTCCCCTATTTATAAGGGAGTGTTTGAGGAAGTTTCATTTAAAGGCAAAATAGTCATTTTCTACCTTTTTAATATGTGCTTTTAGTCCCACTCGACAAGTAGTCCGTAATCCTAGACTCCTAGTGGTAGTTTGGATTGAGGTAGATCAAGGGAAGTATAATTTTTTAAAATTAACCTAGGAAAGGGGAATCGAGGTGACTATAGGCGAATGCATTAAAATGTCGTTTGGATAATATTAACCATGAATAGGTGAATACATTATACTAAGTTTTGAGGGTGAATGATTTTAAGTTGGATGTAATCTATCCGGGGTGAATCTAGGTAAATCCATTTTCCTAGGTAAAATATTAGAACCACAAACGAGGTAAATGAGATATTATCCTCAATGTACCTAAATTCACCTCAAATAAGGGACCATAGAACTCTGAATAGCAGCCTCCCTTTCAATTTTTTGACTTTTCACACAATATTTGTTTAACACAATTATTTGACTCTATAATATTTATTGGAAGGACTCAAGACACAACTTAAATAAAAGTATAAGAAGTTTGCTAATGTTAAATGAAATGTCCTAATGTTACTATCCTATTACGTATGATGAAATGGTGATATGAAATGGAGACTAATACTAAGAACTCATTCTTCATTTCTTCATTTCTTGACTGCATGAGGATCAGCTGCTGTCCTCTCGGGGGTTGATGTCGATGTTTCGGTTTAAAAGCCATAGATATCGAAATCAGACTGGAGGATTTGATACAGAAAATTTATAAATATAATGCATAACTTGTCAATCCTAATGCAAGAACTTAATTACTCATTTAATATTTTACTTTAATATTACGTAATTAATTACTAATTATTCATTATTTTAATAAATAAAAATATCATTACATTTATCTTCAAAAAATATTTTATAATATTATTTTTTTATAATTTTAACATGGATTTTGAGAATAGCCCGATAATTGAAATTAAACCCCGATTTAAAACATCAAATAAAAAAAACCGGGGGGAAAAGTATACATCATTCAACTGAATTGATCCAATCAAACAAATCAAAGAGGAGCATAAAAATATTCACGGGCTCTTAGTTGTTTCCGACACAATGTAAATTGAGAAAGATGTATGTGCACAAGACCATCATTCAAACAACAGAGAAGAACTCAAGAAAAGCAAGTCCAGAGGCTCCTCTTACACCAATCTAACATGCTAACGTAGAACATCAAATTCAATTTATTTATTTCATCAGAAACATTACTTGCAACACTCTACTACTGAATGTGTTATGGTGCAGAACAAAGGTTCAAGCTGTTGAGCATTTGGGTGAGGTCACAATCGCCTTTAGTACAAGGTTCCATAATCATCGAAAATAAATGAATCGTCACTGGCAGCATCGAATTGAAGAGGATCACAGAAATCATCGTAATCGATGTCATCATAATCGTAATCATAATAGGAGTCCAGGTCGGAAATACCCATGAGGGCCCCAATCAACAGCAGCATCCCATTCGCCGTCACGAGGTGGAGTCATTAGGACGGCCCGGAGGGTGCGATCTGCGAATACATCTTTTCCCAGTTCACGCCAGAAGATCAAGGTGAAACACTGGCGAAGATCAAGGGACTCAGAGTTTTAGGCAACCATTTAGAATAGCCTCTAGACCTTCATTTGATAATCCCTATTTCCAAACAACTGAAGGTGACGCAGCTCAGGCATGGATTTGCCAACAGCTAGTGCCTCCTCACTGCTTTTTAAGACCCCACCGATACATCCACGGCCATTCAAGGCAAATGTCTTGAGCATAGGAGAAGATCGACCAATAGCTTCAATATCATCTTTCTCAAAAGGGGTGCATTGGAGGTGTAACTCCTCCAACAGTGGGAAACGCTTTACTGCTTTGCTTAAAGTTTCACCAGATACATCATCGCAGAATGCAAGGCGAAGACATCTGAGCCGACCACATCTGTACAACAAGGAAGATCAAAATATAGAATTAAGGTGACAACTAACAACTAAAAAAACCTTCAGTTGTACCCAAGAATGATGCATAGCATCAAAGTATGCTCATAGTTGTTGGCTTGTTGCTTTCAATTACAGACAAAGATCAAAACATGCATAAATCTACAACGAGAGGTGAAATGCAGTAAGTGAATCCATTGAAACAAAACCATACAAATGAAAATATAAACAATGTTTCAAGAAAGAAAAATAAGTATCCTCTTCAGTTTGAAACTAAAGTTCCATAAGGCATAGATTAATAGATGTGATCGATTGAAAAACAGTAATGCCCCCAATGCAGCTGAATAGTCTCCTGCCTAAGCAGGTTAAGGGGGCTCAGATAGTATAAAACCTTAGCCTTGTGATGACAGAGAGGTTGTTTCCGAATTGATCCAAGAGTAATAGATGTGAATAAACTAACACTGATATACAAGCAAGAAGGGAGATCGATATCCCATTGTGATAATGAATCTAAGAATATAGACAAAATGGGACCACCTTAAATATCTAGTGTGAGACATCCTGCAAACTCATAACTCTTATTAGTTCATGATAAGGCAGTCAAAATAATAATACAGATATAAACAGCATGGGGACATTAGTTTTGGGGAGGCACATGAGAGAAATTAAAAATAGTCCAAAAAGAAATGTAGTACAGAATATAAGAAGTTACATACTGTAGATAGCAAGAGAATGGAAATTAATATTTCAGAAAATTTTGACCCTACAGTTACTATTTCACCATGAGAAAAGTTGCCTGGTACTTCTAAGGGTTTGCAGGCAGAATTAGAACCACATTCACTGAAAGCAAAATATGTACTTTTACCTACATAGCAGTCTCTGCATAATGAGTTGGCGAATTGATTTCTAAAAAATCTCTTACATAAATATACAAGAACAACAGCCCATGCAAGCGGATTTCATATAGACATGTCATGGAATACAGAAAGCCTACAAAAGACCAGAAGGATCAGGGAAACAAAAAGTAGAGACAAAGCGATACCTTTCAGCAAAATGTACTCGAATGATGTGAACAAAAATCTTGATATTATTACACTCTGTAACTTGTCCTTGACTGAGATCCACTGCAAGACGGCATAACACATCATAACCATCAAAAGGAAACTCATAAAAGTCATAAGCATCACCAAGCTTCCACATATCTATAACACGCCACATAGCAGGGTCCCTACAGATCCTCCTCCATGTTGTACATACTTCTTGAGCAGACCTCAGAAGACCAATTGGCCCAATCTTGTGCAGGATCTTTGCCGTAATATCTTCGGGCAGTTCCACCCATGGAGGAGGAGGTGGTGGAACTGGTTTCCAAGATGAAGTAGATGAAACTTGATTCTTCTTCATTCTTCCTCTCTGGGGTTGCTTAAGACCTTTGGTCTTTATGTCTATCATCATAAAGAAAGCACTAGGTGTTAGCCAATTAATTAAATTTTTCTTTGAAAAAAGCGACTTCAAGAAAAACCTCATGTGTCTACATTTATGTTCATTAGTAATATAGTACGAATACAAAACTACATATACATGTAGCAGTAGCATAAGGTTTCATAAAGTAGCAGCCACACAACAACATATACATAGTGACAGCACCTTCATATTCCAGTAAGTAGAAGTGGATTATGTGTTTATGTCCTACAACAAAATCAAATCATACTTCAAGAAAACTTGCACTTCCACGATATACCTTTACCGGGTATATTACCAAATTTAATCAATTCTATCAAGAAAAACAAACTGAACCACCCAAAAAACCATCAGTTTCAGGATTACCACTTCTCACCAAATTTACCAATACCAAGCTTTACAATAACTTCTCTCATAAAAACAAAGTTTTCAGTTAGCTTTGTAATCTAGAAATCTCTTATTATACCTCCAACTCCAACCCTAAAAGATTGTCTAGCTTTATTTTAGTGGTCAAAAGTAACAAACTTTGCGTCTTAATTGACACAAATAACTTTGATGTGAATCAAAATTATAACAGCACATGATAGTGAAATGTGATGAAACTGCTATCTTTTTATATATTTTTAAACCAAATATTATACAAAAATATGAGAATTCATAATTTAAAAGTCGACCACTAAAACTCAAAACTAGAAAATCCTTTTAATCAATGGACAGAAGACACAAGACAAATGAGACCCCAAGTTCAATTGTGATCCAATTTGACCAATTAATTACTCAGCCACAACAATCTACAATATCCCTATTAATGAAACCGATAACAAACAAAATTGCCTGTTTGCAACTGAAATATGATCCAATCTAACTTTGATCCAATTCGAACGGTTAACAATCAGGCACGGAAATTTATAATATCACAACTAGGGAAACAGATATCAAACACCAAACAAACTTGACAATGAGCAACTGAAATGCTATTTGGGCAGAAATTACAAAAATCAAAGCACGAATTTTTACCATATCGAACAAAACTTGGTCAATTTTGAACTAAAATATGATCACTTTCAACTTCGAATCAATCACAACGATTAACAATCAACCAGAACAAAATGAAACATATTTCCAACAAAAAATATGTTCAGATTGGGAAAAGGTAACCAAATCAGCAAAATAAAGCACGAGCACTTTACATAACCAGCAGGGTACAATCTCATGCAAAAATTCCCAAACTACACCACAAAGTTACGGAAATAACAAAATTAAGGAAATCAGGTAAAACAATGTATAATATTACACAACTAGGGAAACCCATATAGAACAAACTTTGCGAATTTTGCACTGGAATATGATCAATTTCAACTTCGATTCAATCACAATGATTAACAATCATACACAACAAATGAAACAAAATATGATCAAATTGGGCAAAATTAAAACAAAATCGCCAAAATCAAGCCTGAACCTTTTCCATAATCATATCCACAATCGCGCGCAAAATGACCCAATCCACCACACCTATAGCAACTATCAATCCCTCCCCCAAATTTCGAATTGTGAGCTCAACAAGCCAATTGAATTTCCCATTCCACGAATTAATAAGCGAAAAGCATAATTGAATTTTTTTCAATTAGGCAGAAATAACAAAACAAATTAATCACACTAATAAATAATCAGCCACAACCAATTAAACCTTTTTCCAATATTAAACAAAAATACGATCAAATTGAACAAAAATAACGTGATCACAACAATGAACAATCAGCCACAAGTCCACAACGCAGTAACCAAATTTTCCCAATATTGAGGAAAATATGAACAAATAAAATATTTTTTTCAAATATAGAACAAAAAATAGCAAAAGAAGCTCGAATTAAGTTCAAATGCCTAAACCTACATCTAACAACAATTACTCCCTCCACCAAATTTCGAGATTGCACGAAAACTCAACTCGCCAATTGGATCAACCCGCGACAAATGAAACAAAAAATCATAATTTCCCACCTAAAACAAGATCAAAATTGGGCAAATAACAAAATCTAATTTTGAAGTAAAACATAATCAATTGAATTATGCAATAATTCTACATTCTGAACAGGTGTGATTATATATATAAAAAATGTAAGCAAAAAAATGTTTACCATAATCACAACCCACAATCACGTGCGAAATGCTTTATTCCACCACACCTATAACTTTTTTAAAAATTAGTCCCTACACCAAATGGCGTTGGAATTACGCGAAAGGTCGGCCCAGCGCCAATTGAATTTCCCGTCCACAGATGAATGGCGAAAGACGTCGCGGCGATTGACTAAATTCGACGAAAGCATAGCCTCTGGCGCCACCAGAAGGGGAGCTTGATTCTGCGGATTTGGCCGTAGGGCTTGAATTGGAGTTCCAGTTCGTCGGCTGATATGGGTGGTGAGATGTTGCCTACGTACACCTCTGACATTGTTGACCTCAAAAAATGGGGGGATTTAGGGTTGTGTTGCTGAGTGTTTGTGTCTCAAATTGGGGAGAAAGCTTCAAATGCTTATAAAATTACTACCTCCGTTACAATATATAATTGTCGTCTTTACGCTCGTTTAACATAAATTAAAAGAATAAAAAGTAGTAAAAATATATATTAGCTTATCATCTTCGATTAGTTAAGCTATATAATTAGTTGGTTCTTCAATTTAATAAGAAAGAATTAGTCAAAAAAGTCATTGAAATATAGAAATCTGATTTTACATCTTAGAAGGGCGAAGTATTTGAAGCAAAAATTAATCTTGAAAGATAAGTATATAGGAACTGGAAGGGGTATTAACTTTATATATAGTCTTTGAAAGCAAGGTCCTAGCAGAGCGAGGGTGTTAGTGCCAGCTCTACTCGTTAGCATGTGAGCGGAATTAAAATGTAGGTCAGAGGTGGGTCGGTGCAAATAGAACCGTTAATTTAATCGGCCTGAGCTTGAAATCTTTGTAAAATTTTCTCTCAAATTAAGTTGATTAATCGAGATAAATTGAACTAAAATAGTTAAAAGCAATCTAGCGCTCTTATGTAGTAAATAGAATTATCTATAAATCATATTTCAAGCTGTTCTCTTTTTATTTGTCTTTTTAGCTATTATTGCACATAAATTAAGAAAAAAAAAAAAATTAAAAAGTATATTGAAGTTGTAGAATGACAATTAATTAAAATATATAATAAGTTGATTGATAATTTAATAAGAAAAAATAATCGAAATGCATTAAAAATGTAGAAATCTGATTTTCAATACTAGAAAGACAAGTATTTTGAAACAAAATTTAAGAAAGCTTTAGAAAGACAAGTAAAGGAATGGAGGGATTAATAATTGTTTGAATAATGTTATTACCCTTTATTTATAATTATGTAGTGAACATATTTTATAATATTTTGACAATTTATTAACAGGGCCAGAGAGTAAATATCGGCCGAGTCGGGTATTTAAATCGGCGCGACCTTGGACTGCATTACCCGGCTTATGCTATCAGCGGTCTATCAGTCGAGAACTTCGAGTTGGGTGCTCAGCGGGTAATGGGTTACAGGAAGCTCGGCCCTTGACGCTACTTATATGCTTAGTGGCTGTAATGTGCGCCAAAGGCGTTGTCGAACCCGGCGATTCTTAGTGACTGGTTTGATATTTTGTTGGGTTTGTAATCAGTGGTTACGATTCCTTATCCAAAATTCGGAACTTCGATTTGATTCCATTTACAAATTTATACTTCCTCAGATTGTTTTTCTTGACAGTACAACAATTTTTTTTTTGTTTTGAAGTGGTGTCGCTTTGGAATTCCAATGCAATATCTCAATAATTAACATATTTTTAAAACAATAATATGTGTTTAACTTTGTATATATAATAAGATAAATTTATAGGGGTATAATACATACTACAAATTATGTGCTACTCTCCATTTTTTATCTAAAATTTTTCCTAAAATAGCAATAATTTTTTTTATGGTCTCGTTTTACCAAATTAGAGTAAGAAACGAGTTATGAGGAAAATTATGTTTGTAAGATGAATTAAAATAAATAATCCTTAAAAAATGAATGGAGGAGAACTATGATGGTTCATACAAAAAAAAAAATTAATTTAAGACCAAAGTTGAATATCTTTTCTTTTTATAGCATTAAAATTATTGGTAGAAATCTGGGGTAATATCTGATATTAAGCGCTATTATATCATCAAAAACATTTCACGATTAGCCCACGACGTGGTTTTCAAGTGATGGATTAGATTGTTCATGAGATTTAGATTCTTTATTTATGTAGCTGATGAAATTGCAAAAGAACGACTATTGCCATGATTGTATGGCTATGTTCATTACGTTTTGATGTTCTTAGAATTTACAAAGTTTCAGGTTTCAAAAGCGCTAAGTTTAAAAGTGGATATTACAAACATATAGTTCTAAGTTAAAGTTGGCTATTTTAAGCTTCTTATTCTTCTTCTGCAATTGAAACATGGTGCTCTGGCTTCTCATCGTCTGATATCATTATGAGCTTTATCTTTGCCTGATTTCCTGTAAACAGTAGTAAGTAGGTTCTAGTAAGCTTATGGTTGTTGCATTAAATTATATACTTATATTTTTTTTGTAGGTATGTAATAGATTTGAAACCTGTGCTAATCAAGATTTGGCTGATCTGACGTTTGAATAACACGCATAGTAGTACTGCAATTTATGAGTTGAGCCTGATTTTGTGTAAATTCTTATGTTCCTTATATTAGGAGGATCAATTTCACCATTTGCACTTTCGGTCCATATACTACAACAAAGCGTTGGTTTGTTGAATGTTCTTTGTCGAGACACAGATCGATCTTGTCGCAATGTGATAATCATATATCAAGTAGATGCTTCTTTGAGGAAAAGTGAATAAGGGTTGGAATTCATGACTTCAACTAAATCTTCAACTATTAATGCATTCAATCTTGGAACTGCCGAGAGTCGATTCATTGCTTGATGTTCAGGATGATAAAAGTAGAATTGGATGCCAGATAGCTTCTTTGAATCATCATTAGGCATAAGATCATGAAGATAGTGATGGACTTGTCCTTGCACTTTTACTGTATAAATTCCATGACCCTTTTTTGAAGTGCTTCATCACAATGCATTCAATGGATGTAAAAGCAAAATGATTATTGTATGTCTGATCATATTACGGAATTCTTTGCATTTTGTGTTTATTATGCAATGATAATTTGGACTAAATAATGCGGAAGTATGGATTCGGTAGGAGAATTTTCCCTCGAACAACGGATCGATCTTTTACATGAAATTTATGAGCTTGCAATGTCTACATGGCGGTCTTTGGTGAAAGTATTAACAATCTCTTATCGTTTTCATCGATGGTTACATTTCTTACATTATTTTGATGTGAAGTTCTGTAAAATAAGTAAAAATATTTAAGAATATCTAAGTCTTCAATTATATGAAATGATATTCAAATGTTATCATTCAAATATGATATTCCAAATATTATCATTCAAATATATTACATTCAAATTTAACAAGAATATTTACATCCAAAGCCTTTGATACAGAATGATTTATTCAAATCAAAGTCTTTGATAAAGAATGTGATTCTAAAAGATTGTTTAACACCATCATAGAAAGTTCTTTCTCCTGCAGTACATCTTTGATTCACCATCACTACCTATATCGATAACATTGCATTTTAATATATTTACCATAACTTATAAACAATTTGTATTTATATATGTAGGAAATGTACCTCTTCTTCAATGCCTCGACTTAAGTAATCATGATAATGTGTAATATTCAAGGCAGACTCATATACATGTGAAAATGAACACAACCTGATATTTCAATATATTTCTATATATTTTCCAGCATTAGTATACATTTTAAAATAAATTGTAAACGTAATAAATTAACGCATTATTTACAAAAAGGAAGACCAACACAATTGTAGGGTAAAAATAGATGGTACATTTGAACTTGTGCATCCTGATTCACTGACAATCATAGCTTTTGATATCTCTTATTTTTTCTTTTTCTCTTCAGAAGATATAAAATAGTACAGGGAACATGAATGATAAGACAACACTTTTTTAGGTCTATCTTAAAATTGGATGGTGGTAAAGTAGTTGGTCTAAGTGCTACCTGCACATTTCTCTCTATACCTCTTATTGATCTAGTCTTTGTTCGTTGTTTGAATACTCAAATATCGATCAGTTTCAATAATGAATGGATATTCATTTGCGAAGATGATATAATGTATAGAATAAATGCTATGAGATACTATATATATATATACACACACACACACATATATATATATATATATTAATTTTAGTTGTTATGTCGACCAACCTACATAGTATCTTCCGTAATATTCTCTTCGTTGCTCTATATCCATTGTACGGCATTACTATGTATATATATACACTATAGATAGATTAATATACTTGTAAGCCTAATCATCAAGTTGTTATAAACATTGATAGAAGAGGATGTTTAATAAATAACTCCAGCATCTAAAAGCAACTTGTATAATATAATAACATCTTTAAACAGATGCACTTGTTTACCAACATATAACTACTCAATTATATAAGTAACACTAAGATGGTAAAACCAGTAGTTAACATATACTGAATCAATCTTCATTCATCAGCATATAAATGTAACTTACACATCATAACTAACTTAAAATAAGTCAACATTCATACATCAACATGTAAATGTTAAGATGGTAGATTCTTTTTTTATTATGTTTATTTTTATTTTATTATTATTATTCTTTTTGTTATTGTTATTATTATTATTATTCTTATTGTTTTATTTTTATTAGTATTTATTATATTTTTTTATTTATTAATAATAATAGTAATGAAAAGGATAAGTGAGATGTGAAGAAAATTATGGGAGGAGAAGTATGTAAATTTGGACTTTATCATATGATTTTTTAAGAGGAGAAAATAAGTAGATAATTTTAACTTAAAATTTTGTTAAAGTTTGATAGTACTTAAAATAATTCGTTAACTGAAACAAACTTAATAGATTAAGTGTTTGAATTAATTAATTTTAAGTGATTAATGAGTTTAACAAACACCTCGCCCCAGAGCTTAATCGGACAGCAATTTAACACATATTAATTGGTTCACATATTTAATAATCTATTACGATTTATTCGCAGCTTTATAATAATGGCCTTAAAAATACATTAATTGTTAAAAATTTGCTCAGCGCTAGCAATCAACTAAAAAAAAAAGGTAACATATAATGAATCAACTTTCACATATAAGCCAGGAAATCGGGATCCCCGGATCGGATCCGCTTCATCTCGAGTCGGTCCGCCCGGTTTTTCGGTTTTAACCGGCGGACACGGATTCAATTTTCCTTAAAGACGGCCCTTGTAAGTCGAGATCGGTTTCGGTTCCACTTTATAATTAAAAACTCGGTTATCTGACCGGTCGGTCCGAGTAGATCATTATTATTAGGCAATTTTGATTTTTTTTTAAATTTTTTTATATACCTAGTAAGGTCAATTTAGGAGCTTACAGAATTTAGTAAGCATGGTGCTTATAAAGGGTATATTTATAATTCGTTTAATTGAATAGAAAGCGTATAGCAGCCCATGAGCATTACATGCAATGTGTGTTAGTTAATGAAAAGAAATGTGAAATGCCTTAAATACCCCTGTTTTATATGAACCGTACGATCAAATAACTAACTTATAGAATAATCCAATGATTTGTAACTATGTAAGCAAGATGCTTACAATACATGTGTAAGCTCCTAAGGTGGGGCTCCCCTAGTATATAAGATTATGTTGGATATTCGAGTTGTGAATCCAAAATTTGCATCTCATTTGTGTGTCAATGAGCTTGTGCAAAGAGGGAAGCAAACCATGAAGTTTGAAAAATAAGTTTGTCCAGATAGGAATGGAGTGTGAAAACTTCACTTAATAAGTAGACTAGTTCATGGACATAGTAACTTGTGTTATTACTAGTATGCCAAAACTCCCGGCCCGGGTGGGAGTGCAAATCGGAAAAAATAAGTTCGGAAATTGTGAATCAGTGCGTGTGTGCAGCTGCGGATACGAATGCGGTTCCGAAAGAGTCGTGCGTGCGGGCCGAAGCTTAGTTTTAATTTTTTGAAATTGAAACCAGACTTAAAAGCTTCGAGTCGTTTTGTTTGCATTGAAGTGCAATGATGTGCAAACATTACACATACGTTTTAATTCACCCATCCAAGGATGTTTAGTTCCACCCAATGAGAAAGCGGTTTTGTTCACGGCTGTAAAACTCCGTCCAGCGTTCACTCGAGAGTCGGAAGAAACACACCTGATTCACATAAAAAAAAATCGAGCTCTCTTCTCTCTTTTCTTTGCTTTTGTTTAGGTGATACTCCAAACTCGTGAGGCGGTTAAATTAAGTCGGTTCATAGTGCTAGTGAAGGCGTCGTGAGGTGGTTATCCTGGGGGCGTAAATCTACGTGCTCGTTAGCACCAAGGAAGAGAGAGGTGGAATACGTTTAAAGAAAGAATATTAAGCGTGACTTTATGCGGTTTATATTTTGTTGTAATTATTTAGTGTATTTTTGTATGAGTATTGTATTGTTCTTTTGCAAAGTATTATTGTGTAGTTACATATTTTTCGCACCTCTTTTGAACATCTTGTGTTCATGTTAGAATTTTTTAATTCATTCGCACTCTTTTATTTTCTTATACCTGTTCTGTTATACTGGAGTCGGGGATAATTTTTCAAATTCAAATGAAGGTGAGGTCTATATTTTTTTTATTCATTTTTATTTTTTCGTTTTTTTTTTATATATGTATAGTTCATGGTGAATTTTTGTATTTGAGGATGACAATTTTTTGGGTTTCAACTAGTGGTGCAATTTCTTTTATATGTAGATTTCATATTCAATTTTGTATCTGGTTTTCAATATTAGTCCCCTGGAGTATTTTTAATATTTTAAATTTTTAAAGTTTTGATTTTTTGTGGCTTAAAAACAATAATGGATACTTTTGAATCAAAATTGGATACAATTTTTGTTTTTTGGACAGCAAGATTTAACGGTAGTCGGATAACCGCCCGAAAGCGGGTCGTATCGATTCCGGATCTAGTTTCGGACCGAAACTGCCAAGGCGGGTTTAAATATCGAAATAGTTTTATACGTCGGTTTAAGGATCTCTTGCTTGCTCAAGGTTCGAACGGACGGCGAACTTCACGTATCCAGCCTACAAATACAATGCATATTCAAAAGTGCATGATACACAAGCAATAAGCATGATAATGCAGACTATACAATTTAGATATATCAAGCAAGTAAATCATAAAAGATGTTACTAATAAATAAAATTTAAACCAACAAAACAGATTCATAAACATTACAATCAAAATAGCCTCAAATATTACCTAAAGTTTTTTCAGTTTCATGGAATGCTCTTACTCAAAATTTCAACTTGCAGAAACTAAATGACTTAATTATGTAGAATTCCCTACTTAAATTTGTATGTATTGAGTACTACAAATTATCATAATACCCTCAATAATGTAATCAGATAGGCATCTATACAATTAATATCAAATCTAGCTTTCTCTAGATTATACTAAAAATACTATACCAATAAAAAATTATTTATATCTTAATACCCTTAATAATGCAATCAGACAAAGCAATAGGCATCTATGCAATTAATTGATATCAAATCTAGCTTTCTCTCAATTATACTAAAAATACTATACCAATAAAAAATTATTTATCCTAAAATATCTCTAGGAGCACGTGTATCTTTTAGCTTGTTCCAGTTGATATCAAACTACATAGTGTTAGCTGTTGATGATTGTTGACGAAATGAAATGAAAACAAAAGTTTGGTGGGTTTTGGTCAGGGAAAAAAAAATGGAAAAAGGCAAAAAAAAAAAACATAAATACCTTCATATTAACTCCAACAGAGCATCCACTCCTTATATAATACTATATATATAAACCACTAGACCATTCGATTATCCTAAAAATTACCAAATAAAGTTGAGCATATTGAATGGCTTGTTAGAGAAATTCTCCCAAATGCAGCCATGGACGTAAGAATTCTGTAATAAAAATTTGTCGTTTCCATTATAATAAACTCTTCTTTTTTAAAAACTACCATTTGGCAGAAAAACAAACCCAAATGGAAGTTATTTACTCAAATGATAGGAAACAGTTTTTCAAAAAAAGTTGTGCATGATCATGTTCACAGATGAATTTTACATGATAATGGTAACGAAGAGCACTGCACATTGATTAAGGAACCACATTTCCAACTGCTAAACAAATAATCATCCAACAGAGGTGCGAAATCTGTATAAGCTAATTATAGAGTTTCCTCCATGCAACTAGTTGCAGATACCAATGGATGGATCGAAATGCGGAGACAATGTTGCTAAATTATGCAATGCATTTCAATAAGATCTGACGTTCTCAGGAAATGTATCTATCCTGCTGCTCTTGAAGTAGCTTAGCTGACGACTTGGCGTCCAGATAAAGAGTACTTACTTCTTCAAGATCAGCCTGCACAATGTAGTAAGAGATATCTCAATGTGATGCTGTTAAAAATTGGCTACACACTTGAATAAAGAAAGATCATTTACCTTGCAAATTTGATCACGCCCATTCATTTTGGCCACCACACTGGCGGGTGATAAGAGTTGAACTGCATGTCTGAGAAGAAACAAATACTTGATCTGAATATTTACTTATGACAATAGCTCTAAGAATAACAATATAACATATCCCCATGCATGTAAAGAGGCTAACGCCTAAGCGGGATATTGAGAGGGGGGGTTGGTTCACAGCCCCCTGTGATAACAAGGACGCTATTTCTGAATTGACCAAAGATGAAGTGCAAAACACTATCTACTACTTCACAATAGATAAGAAAAGTATATAGTGTAGGCACTTATTACAATAGTGCTAGTGGCCAAAAAGAAATAAAAAATATAAACCTTAAGGACGCTTTTTGCCCACTCTCTGCTAGATAAGCCAAACTCCCTTCATCAATACTTAACCCCTCCACATGGGCACGGATGGCCAATATCTATACATACCAAAAACCAGTCATTAGAAGGTATGCTTTCAAGTCAAGAGAAGCAACTAAGTTCAGGCACTATACCTGAAGCATCTCAGCTGGGCCATAGGTTTCTGTGCGAATAATCACCAATCGGTCAAGCAAGTCAACTGGAATTCCATGAGGACTCGTCATATCAGTTCCCCTACAAAAACCATCAGCCATTTAGATTAAAAAGTAATTGCAAAACCATTTCCTAGTATGCACACATAATAACCCCACCAGAAGCTCTAGTATATATACAACAAATAACATTTAATTCCAAATTATTAAAAGCTTAATGCAATGAGTACTCATTACAAAAATAAATTGAAATGTTGAACTGGATTATAGTAACATATGATATCTAAATCAAATCAGAGGCATTGATCTAAATTGGAGAGTGAAATATAAGCTCACAGATTTGCTCATATTCAAAGGCTGAACCAGGATGAAAATGTAGAGAGAGAGAGACAGAGGGGAGGGGGTTAAGAGTTAAAACTAAAAAGAAAGCAGCAATTGCAGCATGAAACAATAACGAATGATAGATGAGGAACTTCATACCTAACATTGCAAATTCCTCTATTAGTGGCAAAGACAACTATTGGTGAAAGTGGACTTTCTAAAGCACGATTCATGTAAGAGAAGCACTCCATATCCAGCATGTGCACCTATCAATAGGTTTGATTGTCATGTAAATACAAACATATTATGGAGCAAAATTAACTAAATTGTCAATAGCTGAAATAATAACCTCATCAATAAATAAGACACCGGGAACAAGCTCTGCTACACCTTCATCAATATAACGATTTACAACCTGCAATCATAAAAGCTTAGATAACACAAACTTTGCAGGACTTAAATTAGTGCAAACAGGTATCTAAACCACTGAAGAAGCTTCACATGGAATTACAAATCTTCATGGTAACTATACTACCTTCTGGGGAGATATCATCTCAGCCAACTGTTACGAAGACAATTTTTTCTGTTACTGAAATGAATTACCTTATTTATTTCTTGTCTTAACTTGTCTGTAATCTCTGTTTTCCTAGGCTTCATCATCTGGCCCATCAGAGACAATATATCTTGACCTCCTTGTGGACGTGCATTTGCAGCATCAAGGTCATGTAGTGTAACATCCTGATAACCAATAAATACCATAAACACATAATGTCTTCCAAACTTACTGAAACCAGATATATCGTCGGATTACAATCAACAAAGTCATTGGGCATGATTAATGATTCAATGCTATGATAGCTGTGTATATATTCATTGAAATGAGACATACCTGGACTATCTCTTTCTTTTTGTGAACTTCTCCTTTTGGAAGAGGAACATACTCTTCTGCCTCAAGATCAAACTCTGTAGCAAAAGCATCACTTCTACCCACCCTTTTGACTGCTCCACTATTTGCTTCAATGTAAATTACATCACCAACAGCAACCTATAGAAGAAACACCATTTTAGAGTTACGGGGAAAAAACAATTTCTGTTTTGGAATTTAACACCAAAGGGCAAAATAAATGATTAGTAGTGACCACACAGAAAATGAGAACGTAATAATGAAAAATAATACTTCAATGAACAAATTAGTGCATTGAGGAACCATACCTTTTCTTTAATGAGCGCATCATATATTGTTGGATCGAGCTTTAGTTGCTTAGTTCCCTTGACGGTTTTTAACCCAATTATAACGTGGCTAATACTTTTACCATATCCACCTGTTACACTTTCTGTCTCTTCAGGAGAAAGTTCTGTCACCTGAAGAGCAATCAGAATAAAAGTCATCAATGACTGATTTCCTGATTTATGAATACAGCATCATTTGGGCTAGAATTATGACAAGATAAACTAGATAGCTCAGAAAACAATAACTTGCCTCTCCTTCATAAACCTCCTTATTTTCCTTGATACGAAGCCCAATAGCCCTTCGAAAATTTTCCATCAGAACCTCCGTTTTCTTTACTTCAGCCGAGTAGACTTCTGATCCAACCATGGGGCAGAACGGGACCTATACATTCAAAGGGAACGCATTACAAAAATGAGCGTACACAACTAAACAAGAAAAAGAATGATACCAAATACGAAAAAGAGATGACAATGCAAGAAGGACCAGATCCATCATACCTTACTACCAAGTTCCTGGGATATTCCAAGAGCCAGGGCTGTTTTTCCTGTACCAGGAGGTCCAGCAAGTAATAATGCCCGTCCGGCCATCTTTTTCTGTCGTATCATATCAACTACAAGTCCAGAAGCCTCTCTAGCCATGGCCTGACCAACAAATCCAGCCGCCAAAGGCATAGCTTTTCCATTGGGCTATAAAATTCCTCATTGTTAAAACATCAATTCTCGAAGGGAAATAAGATAAATGGAAAATAAGAACCAGTCATTCAAGGCAATCAATTTGCATTCTTAAAAAGACAGAACGTTATAGTGAAACTATATAGAACAACTCAAGATGATTCAGTTTTGCATAGAAAAAATCAACCACAGTACAGTTATAAGAGCGCTTTTTACAACAGAAAGGTCACATCACATGCATCCGAAATCTTGATTGTTTTTCTTCAATTATAAAGAAGGGAAAAGAAACACGGAAGTACTTCAACAATGAACTGAATAATTTCAAATCAATGTTTTTGCAAGACTTCAAACAGAAACTCCTATACCAAGGCCAACATTTATCACTTGTAACATAAAATGCAACAAAATACAGTAGAATTACCTGACATACGAATCCCGAAAACGAAGAAAACATAACAGAAAACCTGAAGTCTTAAAAACTGATAAAAATAACCAAAACCCCCCATCCCCCAACAACCACCACGTCAAACTCCAAAGAAAGAATTCCAATAGTAGGCCAAAACCTGAACATTAACCGATACAAGAAAGAAAAATATAGAGGTAGTTTCTTTAAAACGAAAAATAAATAAACTGTATCAACAACATTACCTCAAGTCCAAGGCCTTTAATGTGTGTGTGAGTAGCAATCCTCTGCTTCTTCGTAGTCGACTGTACTTCTTCTATCTTCATTTTCTTCCTCTTTCGGTTCCTTTTTACCTCAATCGATTATCAAGCTGCACAAAGGAGCTGTATGTTACTTGTACCAAATACCCTCTACATAATTTTGCTGAATAAATTTAACAGCTTCAAACTTTACACATCAAAACATTGAACTAGTAATTTCAGTTACCCATTTCTGCAATTTATCATATACACACTTCTATAAATATATAATGCCCATAGTGGTCAATTACCACATAACCAAATATTAAAAAAGCTTCAAACTTTATACATAAATACATAGTACAAGTAATTTCAGCTACCCATTTCTTTATATCTACAATTTTATAATATATAATACCCAAAGTGGTCAATTACCAAATAACCCAGATAATAAATAAAGCTTCAAACTTCATATATAAATACTGTTACATAGTATAAATATTTTCAATTACCTATTTGTGCAATTTGTTATATATATATTCTATAAATAGTAAATGTAACAAACTAAACAAAGTGTTATATAAATAAATAATGAACCATATCAAGAAATGATAATACCATACAATGGAAATAGCATTAAAATAAATTCGATATTAAAACATGAGTACCTTGATTAAGCTGAATGCTAGTAACTTCAACAGCCTCTAAAATATGAAATTTTCAAGGTTAAAGAAGCATGAAATTATTAGGTTGTGCACTTGTGCTTCTTTTTTCTGCTAGTCAAAGAGGTATGCTTGTAAAGGGGTTCTTCAGCCCATAACCGTTTGTCGGCTGGGCCCATTATCGAGTTGGGTTCGATTTGATATATGAAATCCATGGAGTAATTATTTAGTGAATTTTACTTTCAAATTTTTAGAAAAATGACATATTATGCTATGTTTTCTTTTAGAATTTTGTAAATTTTTATTATTAGTCCGTCCGACTTATAATTTTCCTTCTTAGTTAGGCCAACATAACTTAAAAAAAATATATATATTTGACCCACCCTATAATTTATTCGTAACTTCGCCCCTGCTCAATTTATAATGAAAATTCGACTGGAACGGTATACAACATCAAAAGGACAAATGGTAATCAGGAGCAGCATCTGTAATGTTTATGAGTATTAGTCCTGCTTGAGAGAAAATTTATCAGGACTAATACACTTAAATTCTTATGATGTTAGTGAGCTGTAGACGCCTTGTGTTGATAATTATTGTTTATAGAATTTTAACATAAGTGATTCTTATGAGGAACAGATAACATAAAGAATCTAAACTTCACATTAAATGTCAGTTAGTTACTAGATTTTCATATCAACTTCACTTTAAGTGATTCTTATGATAGAACTCTAAACATTTTTCGACGGATGTTAAATAGTACTCTCGTGATATGTAAAGAAATTAATAATTAATTCGGAGGTGGTGTCGATTTAGTTGCCAAAGGGTTTGTCAAGTATAAGAAATGGGATGAGCATTTCAAAAGCCAAAGACACGTGGTACACCATTGTCCCCTCGCGACAATCGAACGCACCATCATCAATAACCTGAATGTCTCCATCTCCCATGAAATTGCGTAAAGCGCCCTGTCGCGGACCATTACCACTACAAGGTTCTATTTATGCCGACCAATTCCCTCTATATATGCCCCCTTAAATTGAAAGATTTACCAATGTACGGGGAGGTGGTAACTGCGGCTTTAGAGCAGTGACATTGGCCATTTACTTGAATGCCGACGAATTGCCCGGTTAGAAACGATCTTCACGACTTTCTACGACTACGCTTTACTTAACTTGGGCCCATCTCGAATATCAATTTAATTTGTTCTCGTGGATATTCCCCCACTCTGTCGGGTCTGCCCAGTGAGATAAATGGATGACATTGTTCGATCAGGACATGTCGCGGGCTTAGCAACATACAATTTCAGATTATGTACGACATGCTTAAAACAACCCGCCTTCCCGCTATCTGATCAAAGCGGGGACCGACATCAGAGCACTTGGTTTTAGGGAATGTCGATTTGAGGGAATCATTTTATATTAATAAGATCCGATCTCTCTCAAATTACGAATTTCCATGTTTATACATGGCTACCAATTTGTCAAATTTTAATTATAGCTACATTACGACTAACATCATCATCCTATCCATCCGAGTAGCATTGTATTGAAAAACCGGACGAAACGCTTCAAATTTTAAGGTTTAGAAATTCAACATGTAGATAGAATCAACTTCTATTCAACGCATATTACCGGGCGTATGAACCACGTACTGTAGCCTGTGAGATATCGTTTCGCACTGAGCAACATTTTAGCTTATTTTTCATTATTATTTAATTCATTGTTATGTAATTAAGGTACATTTTCTTGAAATAAATAAGATCAAATGTGTTTGTATGCAAACTAACAAGCCAATAATTCATTTCTAAGCTATGTAACGAATTATCGTCACGTTACTTTTCTTATAACGTGAACATAAGTTGCCAGTTTAAGTTATGTTAATAATTAGACTAACATGCACAGTGTTCGTTTATTACCTTTATAAGCTTCGCAGCCAGCCTCTCGTTAGTTAGCTTATAGTTTTTCCCTGTGAGCTGCCTGCTAAGCCACGAAGTGGTAAAACAGTAATTTCAACTCAACAAATTACTATTCGCGCCAGATATCATGACCGAAATAAGTCAATAACTATCCAAAGAGTAGGCATTAAAGCGATCGCGTGATGTATACGCCGGGCTGTCATAGGATCGCAAATGACCATTTTGCCCCTCGCACCTTTTGATGTTTTTTGTCCCCCACACTTTTCCTTTCTACTTTTCCTTTTTTTTCCCTAACTTTCTTTCCTTGTTATTGCCGCTTTCTTTCTTCTTCATCTTTTATTTTATTCCTTTGATTTTATGGTGTTCTTCAATTCTTTCTCTTTTGGTTGCTTTGGTTATTATAGATTCAAAATTGGTACGTTTGTTGATTGTTATTGCCGGTTGCTTTCTTACCTTTTTCTTTTATTTTGATTTTATCTTTGTTCTTTTTTCTTTTGGTTACTTCAAGTTGTTATGTATTCAAGATTCAGAATTGGTACTTTTGTTGATTGTTGTAGATTCAAAAAATTGTTAGAGAATTTTATAAATTAATTTGGTCAATGAATTTAGTGTTCAATTTTGCAGATTTGAAGATATATAACTGGAGCAAAAAATGGATCAGATGTGAATTTCGTTAGATCAAGGTTGAATATGCTTACCCATATATACAAAGATAAGTCCATTTTTATATTCATAATTATCAATTGTCAGATATATGGATGAATGTTAGTATATATATATACTTTGGCGATTTATGGTCCTGCGGTCTATGTTGAATTGAAATTGACTCGAGATCTTATTTTCGCATTCTCATATTAAACTCTCTACCTGAAAAATTAGGCGTGGTAGGAGTCATTGATTTTTCATTCTTCATCAAAATGATACGGGCGTTCATAATGCAAATTTTATTATCAATAGTAGATGTGATCAGAGTTCTTAAGAATAGTTTAATAAGAAACTTGATTTAAAAAAACAAAAAAAAGAAAAAAATTATGAATGATCTAGATCATTGCTGGTCTGAGCTGGTCTGACCACCTTTCAATAGGTCAGCTTGATTGACACCACTGTATTAGTATTATTATATTAATTAAGGAAAAATATGAAATTACTAATAGCCCTCTAACCTTTTAGATAACAAGTTGTAAAATGTATGGGCAATTGTGTCATTTTGCTGAGCTATAGCTATTTAATAGGGTGACTACCTATGCTGGATAATAATTATTACTTTGTACTGTGGTAAAAAAAATCTAAATATTTTATTACTACTATACTACCAACATACGAGCAAGTTCAGATCTAACATTTGTAAGTTTCCAACTTTTATAAAAGCATAAAAGCAGAAATCAAAGCAATACAAAGTCATAGTAAGAAGTTGCAAAGTGCGAGGTTTTAATATATGTTATGTTCTCGATTATATCCTATGCTTTTTGTAAAAGTGTTCTTTATCTTTGATCATCTTTGATGAAGCGCCGCTTGTTTATGATAGTTTTATAAGTGAAATGTACGCTTGGATTTTGCTTTTTTGTTGATTTTTGTTCTCAGGCTTATGTTTCTTTGTGTATATGTGCAAACTGGATCGCTTTTAGTCCGCGTGGTAAAATTTGGATGTGCTTATGTTTTACTTGTAAATATGTAAAGGTGTGGTTTTTTTTGGTCTCATTAGACTCTATAGTAAATTCTTTTAGTCTCCCTTTTTAATCACATTCTCGCTTCTTTTTAATTTCATTAAAGTATTTAGTGGTTCTTTTTTCGTTTCGCCGAGCATGTGAATTAGTATTTCTTTTTTGTTCGACGATCTATGTAGTATTTTTAACTCTGTGACTTTGTCAAGTGTTGAAATATAAAAAGTGTAACATTCATTATGCTGAGATATATAGTGCAATATACTGTTTAGTTATATGTTAGTGATATAATTTAAGTATGCCCATATTTAATGTTTACCTGGCTATTTACATTTGACAATGGCGATCATTTTGTATAGTAGATTTCTTCATATGATTGACAATGGATAAACAACAATTTAAATACAAAACGAACTATTACGCAGTTGGTTAGATATGTCTAATAGTCTGCCTATTATTAACATTTGTTAGTTATAAATACAAACAGATTACTCTTAGTATGATCTCCTACTATACAACAAACAAAGATGAAAACCCAATAAAGATAACGAATTTTATGCAGTACTAAATCACATTAACCATCTATTTGAGTGCGGTCATCCTACTTAATACTATTCTTTCTCGTGAATCTCTTCTACGAGCATTAAACCACTAACAAAGATGTTATCCTGAAAAGACGGAGGGAGTTACTTAGCAGCCATTAACTACTTATAGGTTTATAATATATTGCTTGCATGCATATTAATGATAGTTGCTACATAAAGGCTTAAGGTATTTAGTAATCTCTTTGTTGATTTATTATCTGGTGTACATCTCTTCAAAAAGAAAAAATAAATGTCAAGCAAGATCAAATGAAGTTGATCGCATCGGCGGTCATTCAAGTAAATAAGTCCGCGATGTGAGAAGCGACTTTGTTTGAATTTAATTTTGAGGTACGCTTATTTATCTAACGACATCGAGGCTTCCAAGCCATATTAATTGATATGCTTCTGACTAACATAGTATAAATTTTCAATCATGCAAAATTATGTGAATAAGAGTAATACCGATAGTCACTATCCCAATATTCATCACCTACCACCTCAATGTAGAAGCCCTCGTGTTAATGTTACGACCTGGGAGTAGCCTCGCTTTAATCCAGCCGAATCATTCACAACCGCTAGCTAGAGAGAGCAACATGCCAACGCATTCACGCATGTGCATGATTGGATTATTAATACAATTCCATTTCATAACTACTATGCAGTAGTGGTCAGCGAAAAATGTATTATAGTAGTTGCCATTTTGAGAGAACTTTTTATGCATGTATCTTTTGTTCCTTTTCTGATTAACTTGAGTCTTCATTAATAATATATATTATTCTTACAGTTCCAACATGTGAAGGACGAAATGCAAGTGTTGATATTCTCTTCAATGAATCAATGACTCTCATACTTCCAAAAGTCCCACCATGTAAATATTGCGGAGCTTACAGATTTTATATAGCCCGATTCAATTTATCACTCGAACCAAATTTGTCTGAATGAATCCTCAACACTTCCTCAATTTCTGGTGGATTGATTACTGGGATTGATCCAAAGTCAAAAGAATTTCAGAATATGATCAGAACCTGCAACAACCACTTTGCATTCACTTCAATCGTACGGATGAAAACTACCAACGTAGACTTTGTTTACGCCAGAGCGCAGGGGCAGATTCACCACTATGTCAATGATTTAATACCTCAGAATCCCTGCAATCGAATGACGGGTATACAATTCTACTTTTACGATCCTCTGCATCAAGCTTCATATAGAATGAATACGCCACGAGGCTCGATACTTAATTATCAGGGAAAGATTACAAGTATCGGAACCAAATCCATACGCACTTTAAAGAACGCCAGCCAACATCGAGAATATAGACAGATTACCACATCAGAATAAGGTGCGATCCGGGACTCCGACCACAAATGTAATCTACAATGCACCACGCGGCAATCAAGTCGTCGGTGTACGTGGGTTGGAAACGAGACCGGTGAGTGCCATCAATCGTTTGGGACATCAGGGTATACACAAAATCAGGAAGAAGCCATAAAGTACAATATTATTATGGATGTTATGACCCGTTGCAATATGTGTTGATGTTTCCAAATGGTGAACCTGGTTGGCATAACAACATCCCAAAGGTTGGTTGTTCAGCTCCAAATAAAACCACGAATCGCCCACAAAATGCTGCAAATTACCATTCTTTTGAAGAAATATTAGCTGAGGAACGAGAAGGCATTTTGCCGCTAGAATTGCTTATATTTACTATATTTAGTATTTATGTATACCATATAAACATAATCATTTACAGACATCTTTTAATACAACTAATTACAATGATCATCAATAAAACGTGCTCTGCTTCGGTGACTGAATCGACGATTGCTAAACCTGAGTGTACGGCTTATCGCATCACCCAATGCAACTCAAAGGCGTAAGAGAAAGACGCCCCAATGATAAATCATACAACTCCGATAAATCAAATGTAGTGGAGTATTATCAATATAAGTTGCAAGATCGTCCCAATGATAAATCATACATCCCAGAGATTCGGGTGAGGCTTATTTCAACAGAGATGTATAATTACGCTAAGATAGAGGCACGCGACTAGGCTTCTCCGAAACAACCGTAAGAAAATTTAGGCAAGAACAATATCAAAATGCTGCTGATGCTTTATTTCCTCGAATCGCCAATTTTGGAAGTAAAGTGCCTGGGTCGGGTTAACTTATTTGCCTCCTACATTTATTGGTGGACTTAGATTCGGTGACATTCGTATTTGTGACCAGCTACCGGTACAAGAGTTCGATGGCTTCTATATTCCTAACCATAACGTGCAACCCAAATTGCCCAGATAAAGGAACGTCTGCAACTGTGAGTAAGGCTTCAAAATGCATCAGATGAGTGCTAGTATTTAAAGTCGTGTTCTAGTATTTTGAAACTAGCTGAAATGAAATTGTTGAGAGAGGTCTTTGGGAAAGTGTCATCAGTCGTACATGTGGTTGAATTCCAGAAAAGGGGATTGCCTCATGCACATTTTTTAATAATACTAAAACCAGAAAACAAATATGGCCACCGAGGCGTGCATGATAGCGGCCGGGCCATGAAGCTCGCGACAAGAAAAGCTTAACCCTTACCTATAACAGCCCTCAGAAGTAGCTACATATTCCTTGGCGGAGAAATGAATCCTAGCAATGTGTGCATGAAAGAAAGCAGATGCAAAAATCACTATCCAAGGACTTTCGCAGAGTACACAACTCATGGAAAAGGAAGCTATCCAAATTACCGAATGAAACGATACGAGAAAATGCAAGTCGAGGTCATCTACTCTGGATAAACCACATCGGGTTATTCCATACAATCCTACACTATCAGCAAATTTTAATTCAAGCCATGTAAATGTAGAACATATCGCGGGACATCGGTGGTAAAATATTTATACAAGTACGCTGCGATAAAGGCCACGACAAAAAGTTATGTTTCAATCACATCGCCAATTCAAACTTCAACATCACGCAGATATCCACTTACCAGCGGGCGCTTTCAATTCTGGGAAAGCAAAAAGATGGAATTTTAAGTGATTTATTATAATGGGATTTATCCCACGCTCTACAATTACAGTACACTAGTCCTCCCTTTATACGGTTTAAAATTATTGTGATGGATACTGCAACTTTATATATTACTCAGCATTTTACAAATACATTTTATTTTAGTTTCCACTGGATAATTCTTTATTGTGCAACATAAATTAGAGCACTCAATGATAGTTTAGTTTTAAAGTGCACATTATTTAAGTTTCCATCCTATTAAAGGCAATTTTATTGATCATGATCATATAGTATTTTTCAAGATTTTACTTCCATAAAGCGAATACTTACTCACCTATAATTTTATCGATGAAAATACAACAGTTAAGAAATTACTCATGTAAACCATACTCCCAGTTTGATCATACATATAAAACTCATAAAAAGGTGATTCTTCTGTCTAAATTTCAAGTCTATCTTCTGTTATACTTTAGTGCACATTTAGACCTTTAATTAATACTTCAATTATCATTTGACCGATAATTATCACATTGCCTATATTGCTTATCTAATATTTCGTTATTCATGACAGGTCCATTTACCAAGTTTTCAACAAAGGCATTGGCATTTACGAGATTTAAGAGTTTATTCAAAACAAGAGATTGAAACGAACTATGCTCACTGAGTTCTTTGACACAAACGCCAATGATCCTGAAGCAAGGAAACTGAAATTACTTTACAAACAGTTTCCTAGGCACTACGTGTGGCAAGTGCAACACAAAATATGGACGAAAAGAAAAAAGGGTCTAGTTTACCGCCTGGCTGCGTGTAAGCATCCTATGGAAAGTGAGAGGTATTATCTGAGGGTGTTGCTAAATAATGTTCGATGTCCCACATCTTTCGACGACTTACACGGCGCAAATGAGTCTCATTTCTTTAGTTCATTTTAGAGGCTTCACAAAAAGAGAGATACATTCTTTACATAATGATAGTGATCTCGAAAAGACTATGGAAGTTAAGCCTCTCAAGCAGATAGAATGTCATATGTGATCTAAGAAGATTGTTCGCAACTTTGCTACATTATTGCAAGTCAGTCGTAATTTAGAAGTTGGCTATTTGAAGACTTCTATGATCATTTGGCAGAGGATTTCAAGAAGGCTCAGATGCAATTAAACTTATCCAACGATGATATACTATATAAGGTGTTGGAGGGGATTAATGATACATTGGAATCAGTGGGCAGAGATGTTAATGATTTCCATCTTGTGAAGTTTAAGCACAAATGTATAATAACGTTGCTACTAAGAGAAGTTACATCAGAAAAAACCTTCCAGTACCAGAGGAGGATTTATATGCAATCAATGAGTTAAATCAGAAACAGAGAGAAGCCTTTGATATACTTTTCAATAATGCAATGTCTGATACTGGAGGAGCATTTTTCTGATTCGACTTCTGTGAGGAATGTGGAAAGAGTTTTATATAAGGCGTTTACATATTAGATCAAAAGGCTTTATAGCGATCATAGTTGCATCATCAGGGATTGCTTCTTCTGAGTTCTTAGGAGGTCGAACGGCACACTCAAGGTTTAAAATTTCAATTGATGCAAAACCAGGTTTTAAATGCCAGATATCCTTCCAAAGTAGTGAGGCCGAGCTTATCAGAAATTCTAAGATTATCATATGGGATGAAGCACCTATGGCAGATAAGTTATCTATACAAGCAGTGCACCCACTACTGCAAGATTTGTGTGAGAGTGAAGAACCATTTGGTGGTAAGTTGGTAGTTTTTGGAGGAGATTTTCGCCAAGTTCTTCCTGTGGTTAAAGGAGGAGGGAGAAATGAACAAGTAGATGCGAGAGTATCATAGTTCAACTTTATGGAAACACTTTAAGAAACTGAGGTTGAGTGAAAACATGAGAGCACGATACGATCCTGACTTTGTTGACTTTCTTATGAGAATAGGCAATGGGGCAGAACCTAAAAATGAAAAACATGAGATTGAACTTCCACAACCAATGTTGATACCATACACAACACTTGAAGGGTCGATAGAAAATTTGATTTCATATGTCTATCCTGATTTGAACCTCTTTGAGACAAGTCCGTTTGAAATGATGCAGCGTATTATCCTCTGCCCAAAAAATGATTTTGTAGACGATATTAACTTGAAATTGATTCGTAGAATTCTAAGGAGGACATTATGTATATCAAAATGATGCATAGTAGCAAGTGAACGACGTATCAAGGCGATTATGTTGATTATTTGAATAGCCTAGGAACTAATAAAAGGACTTCCCTCAAATATAGATTAATACTTAAAGTGAACTGGCCCTATCATTCTATTGGGCTAAGGAATATAACTCGTGGGAGGGTCTTTGCAATGGTACTCGACTTATTTGCAAGCAATCAATTTCTAATCTCGCCAAGGCCATCAAGCATGGTGTCAATTTAAGGGGAAGCATGTTTGGATTCCAAGAATTCCCCTTGAACCAAATCCTTTTGATAATAAATACTTGATACCGTTTATTAGGCGACAATTTCCATTACTGCTTACATTTACTCATAAATAAGTATCAAGGTCAAACACTTGATTGTGTCGGTATTTATCTCCGCCTAACCCGCTTTTTTCTCATGGGATGCCTTTGAGGTGGCGCTGTCCGTAGCGAAAACAAAATAACGTGAAAGTTTTGATTATTCCAGCCATGACTACTGATGCAGGAACTAAATACACAACAAACGCCACAGAGGCGAAGTTCTTGCAAAGCAAAAGCCTCACTCTAATCTTTTGATTAAGTGTTTTTTATCGTACCTTTTGACATTAGTATCCGCCTCTCAACCGGCTTTCATACAACAAATTTTACTGATGTACCTCTTCAGTCCTTCTTTTCTATCTTTTTTTGTTTGCGACTGAATAACTAAGCTTGCCTTTTATGCACTTCCCTTTTGAAATGTGTTCTCTTTTGCAGTACATCTACTTATTTGCTATTCGGCTACCATGTATTACTGCTTGCTATCACTTATGTGAATATGCAGAATTTATCATGGCTTACATCTTATATTTTTGTTCCCTTTTCTTCAAGTAGTTTAATTTATCCTCATACAAATTTTCACTGTGTTATTGAAAGTTGTATGTCTATTATGGTTTTGAAATGATGCTGGTCAGTAGTCCGTTTCTGTGTTTCTAAGTCGCATTATGGATGGCTATCTGTTAGTCCTTGCTGTTGCTTGTGTGATTATGTGGGATGTATGTTGAAAAAAATTTCCAATTATGCATCCTAGCTATGCTGTAAGTCATTAAAATTTGATGCAATCAGCGATGCATTACCATTATCCTAATCTAGATCAGCTTAACTTACACAGTGTTGTTTACTTTTATTGGAGATATAGGTTGAAGTAGAGATGGAACACAACAATTTCATGCTCATTTCATGTATCAACATTCAACTAAAACCGGATAATGAGAATCACCATAATCAAGACATTCAATACTAATCACAGAATCGATTACTTGATCAAACGCTATGTTTTAGCGTATGACGGTAGACATCGTTTTTTATTATGAAATAACTACATGCCTTTGTTCACCTTGTGAAGTATGAATTTACTTACTTTATCCCATCTTCCAGGGGAATTAAGTCTCAGCTACGATTTTTGGTTCACACATCCCTATTTTAAGTCCAAGACTACAACTATTCATGCCCACTTCCAGATCACCAACGCCTCAAGATTTGTTGAGACTCAATACCGTATAGTGGATAACCAATATCAATGGGTTCTCCAACGAGACACCCTGATACGTCCAATACCGGATGCAGTTCCAAATTTAAGCAATTTCCTCAACAACTTGACACCAACATTGTTATTTTTAGCAATCAGAGGCCTAAAACTAACAATTTCGGTATGTTCACGCTCTTCCTTCCTATATTTAAATCAATAATCACGTTATAAAGCATCACAATAATATCAAATTTGCATATTTTCAACGCTAGAAATAATGGGGGCTGTGATTGCCTATGAAGATCCAAGAACAAATGTCATGCGCATCGAAACTAAAAGATCCAACGTTTCACTTTCGTTGATATGGAGTAAGTTTAAAATAGTAAATAATAAATTTTAACTTCGCATTATCATTCAAGCATTACATTTTATACCAACTGTAGGATGATTTCGATTTGCATAACTTTATGGGATGAAATGACTGATAGCCAAGGACCTCTATTGATGGAAGTTTCAAATTCAAGAGCGGTGGTCGTAGCAAAGCGACTTGGTTTTTCAACATACAATGGTATGAATTCCAAAACCACATTATGTACTCACAATAATGATCTACACTAGAATTATCACATTCCTTACAAGTTAAAATCGAAAGACTCCTTATCAAGCAGTTAAACAAAGCATATCATTTACTATAAATCCTCCAATTGAAGCAGCATTAAACTTCAAATCATGGTATAATCTCTTACATAGCATAGGCAATTATCTTACTAAACATTAATAGAATATAAATTTAACTGTAGAGTATCGATAACAGGTCGAGTCAAGAATGATGCACTACTTCGCAATGCTAATGATCAAAGTTTAAGCGTATCAAGACAACGCGGTGGACGGCTGAACCCAGACGTACATTATGGCTGAACTTCAAAACATGACAAAGGTAAAAAATATACAATATTCATTACTTACAAAAGCAAACACAAAACCTATCTAATATCAAAATATTGAAATGTCCTAGCCTGGAGATTATTGGATAAAAAGCATTCCTTGCAAATTTCGCCGAAGAAGAATGTAGTTGTACTACCTCGCATGCTAGCTTGTTTCAAAAAATAAGTGCTCATTAAGAAGGTATCGCGTATACATGCTATAACTGTGATAAAGAGGTAATCGCCGCGCCATGTACGAAAGCACTAAGTATATTTAAATGCCATTAACAATATTTGTAATTTTCTTTTCCTTCTTTAGTATTGTTTAAAACAAAAACAAAAACATAAATACAGGATGTTGGTAGTAATGTCAGCATCTGATGGAACTGGAACAGTTAAAATTGCGGCAATTGGAAGTATTGCTGAGAGGATTTTACAAACTACAGCAATAAACATATCAAAATTATCAAATCTGGTACTTCAATTGGTCGTTGTTAAACTTAGTGTTATATACATACAAAAACTAAAATATTTTTTGAACTTTTATGCATTAGAACTCTCAAATGTAACTGCATATACACAGGGTGAACACTATGATCTCAATAGCATTAGATCAGAATTCCATCAAAAAATCTTCCTGATACTATTACGCCGCAGTTTTGGCAAGCACAATGAAGGTCAAAGAAAGATGTTGCTACTTGGATACTTTAATGATCATGATTCTGAGGGGTCTAGCCAATCTGCCAGCAACACTCCCTCACAGCAGCCAAGTGAACACACTGAAGAAAGTTCAGACAACGCGAAGCAAGCAATCTGTAACTCTTCTCCACTGTCACCATTGAAACGACAAATGAGCCAAATCTCCATCAATCCAGGTTTGTCTTCCAAATGAACAAATCACTATTATAAAATGATACATTTTCACAAAATGAATTCCTAATACTTAAACCAAAAAATAGGTAGTTATGCAAAGAAAAAGATACTCTTACAGGAGAGTGAAACCAACGAAGAAGGAGACGGTTCAGCCAAATGAAAGTTGTGCTCAACAAAGAAGTATATCGCATTAAAATGAAAAATCTTTTGATGAACTCTTAAAAACTATTATGCTCGTAATCTTTTGGACCTAAAGTATCAAGTTGTTATGGATCTGATTCTAACATATGTGTATTTTGGCAACTAGATCAACTCTAATACTATCAAACTATGGAATATTTTGAAGCATTTCCTACCAATCTTCAATGCTCATAATTTTTTCCGAACTACCAGAGTGAATTTACAATCACATCTTGTGGTATACTAAATAGCTGGTTCGACAAACAAAACAGTTCGGCCAACTATTGGATAGTACATCTTCCGCCCGTCAATTGACGGGCTTACTTTTACTTAAATGATAGATATAAATGGAAATTTCTCCGTATTATGTTTCTTTTAGCTTCAAATATTCATGGAAATATGTTCAATTTTCGGGATATTATTTTGTGGTAAACATGAACCATGTTTTCTTGGAAACGTTGCATCGATTTGTTATCCAGCCCTTTCTTTTGTAGAATGTTTCCATAGACAAATTCAAACCACTTCAAATAATATTATGCCATTGAATATCTTCCACAGGGGTGCTTGTTTCCTTTTTTCGAGAAATCTGTGGATCAATCCCAACTCAATATGAATGCTTAATAATGCACGTAACTCACGTAAGTATTATGACCTTCGCCTACTAAGCCCTTTTATGTGAAAAACTATTATCACTTATCAGTAGCACTTTTAATTGTTACATTTCAAAAAAGAATAATACTTTTTTATACGAGTAACCATTTATCTAGATGTCGAAGGCATCATTGGGGTGATCTCGTAGTTCCTATGGGGTGGGACCGAGGGGTCGGAGGAAGATGAAGGGATATCATTTCATAAGGCAACTCCATTTGCACATCTAAAACTGTGGATAGAATTAACATGATACTTTTGCAAAATTTAAGCAATCAATTCTAAAATCATCATTCAGTTAGGGATCACAAATACCAAGGGTAGAAGATCATCAATCATTATATGGTTAAAACCTGGGTTTGGTCTTTTGGATGGATGGAGCTAAATTTCCTTTTAGAAGTACCATTGTTAATAATTAGGCAACTACTCAAATTTCCCCTAATAAAGACCTCAACCGTCACAACATGAGGAATCAGAAAATAGTTGTACAAGTATACTAGTCCCATGGAAACTTGCAATTAATCTTTTAGTTTACAGGTAGAACATCCCCAGACATGTAAGGAGATTTGCAGCCTTGTACCTGAGGAATATCCAGAAGCAAAAATTAGCAATTAAGAGTATTCACTTATGTCGACGTAACATCATAAGAATCATCTGGCTATCAAAATCAAGTGTAATGCATGTAAAGGACTATGAAAAGACAAAAAGAAATGATCTTCGAGGTTGCAAAAAGGAAAAAACCCAATATTACCAGTACTCGAGAATCTGGTATTGCTAGTGGAGAATGAATGTATACATTCATCAAATTTATCATACTGCGACTAGGTTATAAACACTTACCATTCAGTAGCTATTGTTCACACTTTAAAATATCCATTCAAATCCATGGTTTTTCTTCAACGGCATTGGTATAACATCGGAAGGCAATACTTAAGAAACGCTTCATATTCGATCAAATACAATTGGCCTAAATCAATATTATTATCTAAGAACCATCTTGAAATAAAGACGTGTACTTCCATTCAATTTTCTAAGTTCTAATGATATACTTGATAGAAAACGTTCGCTAAAGAATATGAATAAGGAAATTGGCAGACTTTAAGTCCTATATTGATGTTTCATATACTAAAGAAATAATGTTTCATACAAGGCTTTTTACCTGCAATAAAGAAGATGGAATTTCCAGGAATCCTTGTAGCAAGAGATCAACCTTCTCCAGATTGTGAAGTGGAACAGGAGTTATTACATATAGCACATGGCTGAAGGTATCAATTCCTCTTACTATCCCTGATTAATGATGGTATTGGAAGCAATAAATCATTTTTTTGGAAATTATTGTAGTGTTTAAAAAGGAACCTCACAACCACAGAAATTCAAATAATAAATCAGCAGATATACTCCATAAAAAGAATTCATGAAATTTTGGGAGAAAAATTCAGTGAAAATATAATAGGTCGTTAAACTGTTGTATGTTCGCCATAATTAATTAGAAAAGCATGAAGTAAGAGAATAATCTTGAGAAATTGCTCTTGAGAACAGAAAAGATGTCTAGACTGAGTAAATAAATACTTACCCAGCCCTAAACAATGAGGCATATCTTTACAATCTTCAGTACTAACTGCCAACCCGACGATTGTAGCATTCAAGCTGTAAAAAGTTTCACTCTTTGGAACCTAGAGGCAGAAAGAGCATGATCAAAAAGGGCCACCAATGGATGGACAATATATCAACGAAAAGGAAGAAATAAAATATATGGAAAACAACATAAATTTATTCTAGGATATAATACAGTTTATCAATAAGTAAAAGCTCTAATATAACTAAAGATCAAACGTATAATAAACTAACTAGTTAACCAACCTGGCAAAGGAGTTTAAAGTAACCAATTAAACCAACCTGGCAATGGAGATGTTTGATTTTGATATCTGATATAGAGATTTCATAAGGGGGGTGGGCAGCTAAGGCATGTGCAAGTTCCTTGATTGTTGTGATATTTTTGTTGCTTGGAAAGCACTGCCTGAAATATGCTATCATGCGTAAGTCTCTGAAAAGACGTGCATCCTTCTGAACCAGCAACCTGGAGACCAGAAAAATTCTAATTAGAAAAAACTCAGGACTCTATAGGATCAACTCATAGTCCCTATTTCTATCTCAGTGTGAAGAAGATTAACATAAGGGTTTGTAGGTCAAACACTCAGATGCATGGTAGTAATGTTAACTTATTATCAAATACAAAATTTATAAATAGTGATAACTCACGATCTGTTGTAGGAATCCCGACGAGCTGAATTGAGCTCAAGAACTGACACCGGTGGTGTGTCTTCGCCATCATTTAACCAAAAAGTACCAGCAGGAAGATTCTTCCTCTCAGCAGAAATGCAAATCTTAATCACATGGGTAGGAGAGATGTACTTTAGCATATCCACTAGTATGTCATAACCAACACCTAGCACAACCAAAAGCCAGCTCATTTATGCAACATTTAAAACCAATTAAGAAGAAATACATTCATCATGGATATGATGGTCTATCACACAAACACAAGAAAGTAACAATATTAAACCAGTACCCTTTACCCAGCCTGGAGTATTAATGACAAGAGGAACTCTAGCAACATCGGAGCTTTCACTTTTGCTAAACTGACAGTACAATTTTCGGTAATAGTCATACAGAGCAAATATATAAGTCATGTATGTGGTTGGGTCCCTTTTTGAGGAGGTATCACCAAAGAAGAAGCATCTGCAGGAATACATGTAGATTAGTGAAAATGTCTATTTTTTTCATTGAAAGAATTAAAATTCATTCTCCTTCAAGCAACTTAGAGTAAGTCTGGGCCAGTGAACATGATTGATTGTGATATTCTGCTACAAAAGATCTTTTTTGGAAGTTATATTATATTTACGAACTTCATGAATCAACTCAGCCTTTCTATAAAATAAGACTGAAAATACTTTCAGTTTTGAAACCCAAATTTTTTCAATACAATTTCCAAGACATAATTTCTTGGCTATTAGATTTTGCCTTAGTATGAGCCAATATTAACATATAGCATGCACGGTAGGATATCAAAATTAAAGATTATAAGATCTAAAAAGATTACCAAATTTAATGAATCAAATACATTCAACTGTGGGTACCTTTCTGTGTGTTTTCAAAGATGAATTAATAATCTGAAACAATGAAAGAAAACACAAGGGTCAGATCTTCACTTAGAAAAATGCTCCAGCATTCAAGCTAGAAACCAAAAATATATATATAAAACATTCTATATACCATGGGTCGCTACCTACACATACTGTGAGTAACTCTGGTCAATCACAGTAAGCGATAGCAAACCAGGGGTAGTGAACTCTGGCTGTCCAACATCAGTATCCAAGTAAGCCACCTTTTTGTATCTGAGATGGGGGAATCACAGAAAAAACAAAGAGTGTGTTAGACAAAACAGACTCGATTCGAACTGCATCAGACTAATCTGAAATGAAAAAAAAAAAACATATTTCACCGAAGTTCATTACAGATTGCAGATATATAAAATATTCATTTGAACATAGTCAAAGAAGAAAAAGAATGGTCTACTATTAATTCGAGATGAAGGTTCTAATACAGAATATTTTGAGAAATACTCCCTCTGCTCTAAGAATGACAATTAATGGTCCTTCGCCTAAGGCTACACCAAAATTTTTCCTTATCAAGACTAAATCCAGAATGGGTTGACTGGATTCCTCCCAGAGGTCTTTGTGCAACAATAATGAGATCAGTAGAAATCTCATTAAAACGCTTTGGCAGAGTTACTCGACTCTTGATCAGATTGGGGATATTTAGATCATAATCATCCCGAATGCTTGAAAGTGTATGCTAGTTGAGAATTGGCCTTTAGGGATTAGCCTTTCCTCAAGGTACTTCAACCAACTAGCACGAGGAAATAGAATAGGATACAATATTCAAAATTATCGTGGTGACAAATCGATTTAAAGTGCTAAAGAGATAGTCACAATGATGGATTAAACTAAAACACCACCAACAACAACATCCCCAATGCTATCTACTACTTCATAATAAGGCGACTATTTCGGAATTGACCCAAGATGAAGTGTAAAGTGTGAAGATGGATTACACTAAGACATTGATATTGGGATGAGTTAATTCTTGCAATATTCTACAATATTATCTACTTCCAACATTCACAAAGAATGTCACATCCTGACCTTATTAAGTAAATTGACAAATAAAACACAAAACACATAAAGGTCAAAACTTTTTTAACTCAAGCAAATTCACAAACAAAAAACCACCCAATATTTCAACCAAAATTATTGAAGCATCAACACAACTCTATCTCATCTACCTCTAATAATGTTCAAATAACAAGATTACAAAATTTCAATGCATATCCATGAGAAAATAAGCTCCAAAAATCATATTCTACATCTCAAAAACATACCCAAAATTCAAAAAAGTAAAAAGACTTGACCTTTGTAGAAGAACATTAAGGAGGTGGCGAGAAAATGTGGTTTTGCCACTGTTCTTGGGACCACACACTAAAGCCACCATAGTGGTGGAACCATATGCTATGGTATCAGCTGCATTAGACCATTCTTCTGGAATTATTATCTCTTCAGCCATATTATTTTTCCAAATTTACAACAATTTTTGGTATTTGCAAATTGTAACAAAATTGGTGGTTTTCTTGTGTTTGGATTGTTTATATATAAAAATGTATATTAGGTGAAGTTGACAAGTTAATTGGGACACAATATTAGATTGAAACTAATCATCATAGTACAACACTACACCTACATGAATTATGATCCTTTAGTTGTTGTTGTACTTGTGTTCTCATAAGAAGAGAAACTAGCAAATAAAGCATGGGAAAAGCAATACAATGAACCTAATTATGTAATTTACAGTGTTGTTAGGGGCCGAGCTGATGGGCTACTTATGGACTTATAGGCAATTATGTGGGACTAGATTATAATGAGTCCGGTGTAGTACGCCGTTCCAAGTCTCCAAGTGATAATTAGATTTGATCCACCATCTCATGTAGAGCTGTTCTTTGGGCGGGTTAGCAGCGAACGCCCGTGCTCCGGACGGTATGCCCGGCAGATTAGTCCGCCGGTAAGACCCGGTCCCGGGCGGGTTTGATGTTCAGCAGTAATCCATTAAGACACGGGCGAGTGAATCATTAGCCATTAAAGTCGTGGATAGATAACGTTTTAGGCCGGTAAGCGTGGGTATATAGAGCTGACGAAGTCATTAACCTAATCTATTGTTATTTCAGCGCCATATCACATACCGGTCTGCGTAACTTCTTTCTGCTTACGTTCGTATTTAGGTTCGATTTTGAATCTAAATCTATTTTTAATAATGATTAAGCTTGAGTATCTTTGTTTACATTATGTTTGCGTGTTTTATTTTTGTTTAGGCAATTTTGTTTTAAATTTAGACAATTTGTTTTGGTTTAGGCACTTTTATTTCGATTTATACGTTCTTGTAAAAATAAAGGTTTTGATTTATGAATGAGGGTTTTTCGATAAAATTAAGGTTGAATCGAGATTAGGGGTTTTGACTTTTTGACTCTTGTGGGGGTTTTGAATTGGATAGGGTTTTGATTGAATTAGAGTTTGAATTGAATTAGGGTTTTGATTTATAAATGAGGTTTGAATTAATTTTGGGGTTTGACTTTTTGATTTATAAATTAGGGTTTGAATTAAATTAGGGGTTTTGATTTATAAATTAGGGTTTTGGAATTAAATTAGGGGTTTTTAATTTATAAATTAGGGTTTTGAATTAAATTAGGGGAGTTTGAATTAACTTAGGGTTTTGAATGAAATAAAAAAATCGAATTAGGGATCGAAGCTTGATTAAATTACCGACTTGATTAAATTAGGGTTTTTGACTTGATTTTGAATTTGTAATTATGATTAATTGATTATGTTGTTCGATTCTTTTAGTTTTGAAACTTTAATGTGATTGTTAATTAATTGTTTTAATTATTTCTTTATCAGATTACTTCGTCGATTCCTATCGAATGGATGATTATGATGATAATGAGACCGTTGGGGGAATTGAAATCGGGAGGCTATTTGGATTTTGACAATAATGCTTGGCTATTTGTTAGATTGACCCTACCGGTGGTACCGGTGCCATCGAGGTTTAGATGACCAGATGAATGCATATGGTAAAGGGCACCGGACAAAAAAAAATCCATTGTCCACGGAAATGGAAGTTGTTCTAATGCGATGGTACGAAAAATGCAAATGGTGTGGAGTACATGTATGCAGTAGATTCAAGTATCATAGCACTTGAGTCTTTAGAAACATTACAAAATTGTTTGAAAGGAAATTGAGCATAGATGTAGGTGATAAATACTACTGCCGAGTACTGAGTGTTGCGATACTAGTGCCTACTTTAGCTACTTGGAAATATAATCATGCAAAATTGCAGAGAACTGCTGCTCATATGATTTTAGGGCATGAGTGTCCATTTCTATGATGGAAGGTGTTATATTGCTGAGTTTTTTCCCAGAGAAGATATATCACAGTATATTAGGATCAGCTAAGCATCTTTGTCAAGAAAAGGTAGAAACTTTTGCCAATCTGGCCCATTAAGTTGAAAAAAGCTATGTCTTATGTGGATAGGATTAGTTTAACCACAGATTTGTGGTGGTCTAGGGAACAAAAAATAGGTTATATGACTACTTTGTCATTATATTGATCTTTGATGGCAAGCAATAAAAGAGTTATAACGTTCTTAATGTCTGGCCTTCGTTAAAGATAATAGCTAGAGAGTTGATAGGGTGATAAACAATTGGAATATAAGGAAAGTAGTATCGATTTACATTGGATAATGCAAGTGCTAATGATAAGCTAGCGTTGCTAGGTTGAAGCTGATTTTACGATAGATTGAACACGCCCACCGGTGATCGACTATTTCATGTATGCGATTATTTGTGCGCGCATCTTGAACTTGCTAGTTCAGATGTTGCTGACTATAATTAAGCTTTGTGATTGATAAGGTTAGGAATGGTGTAAAGTATTTGTTGAACTCCGGCTAGATCTGCAAACATTTAAGAAAATCATTAGTGAGTTGCAACTTGAGGCGGAATCACCGGAGTTCTTGATACCAAAACTAGGTGGAGATTCCACTGGTTGATCTTGTCAGCCCTTGTTTGTATAAAGAAATGTGTGGCTAGATATGCGGAGAGAATGTAGCCTTTACGCTCTTTACAAATGAGTGGGATCTTATACGTTACATATGCAATTTCTTGGAAGATAACTTAAATTGAGCGAGATAATCGTGGGACTTCTGTATCAATTTGTGAATCTCTTTACGGCCGAGCTTTATAGGTAGAAGTGTTATTGGATAAGGAATGTCAAAGCCTGACAAATCACGAGTTAGGAATCTTTGGCGATTGAAATGAAAATCCAGAAATGCGATAATGTTAATTGTAGTAATGTGTTAATCTCGATAGGGGCGTGCTTGATCGAGGTAACTATGATATGTATTTATGGTAACTATTATATGTTCTGCTTGTTGCCATTTGCATTTTTGATATCTCTTTAGTCCCCATTCTTTATGATGATTGATGACTTATTGTGAGGCATATGTATTGTTATCTCTCTTGTCTTTGCCTGCTTTAACTACTTTGTTACCCAGCAGCTGCTAGGATATGACCTCGATTAAAGGGCCCTATGCTTATTGTTGCCTACTCTTTGTCTTTGCTGGCTAACATGTTTCCTATGATGAACTTCTGATGCGAGGCCTATGTTTCTGTTATCTCTTTGTGCGCTGCTGCTTGTGTTGCCCTCTTGCCTAGTTACTATGATGACTTCGATCGAGGCACGCTTATTGTTCTTTTATTGAGGCATGCTTATTGACTAACTGGCTGGCTTTATTGTTACTACTTACTGGTGCCTATGATGACTTCGATTTAGAGGCCTGCTTTATTGTTGCTATTGAGGCTTTATGCTTATTGTTACTGCTTGCTTATTGTTACTGCTTTGCTTATTATGCTTTAACTTTATTGTTGCTGTTCTTCAGTAGCAGCACTGCTTTGCCCTGTGCTTATTCAAACTACTTCATGGTGCTTAACACACTAATCTTTCTTTGCATCTTGCTTGTGTTGTCTATGCTTCTTTGGTTTTGTTGGCCTATCACTTTGCCATGTCTTTACTAGTTACTTTCTTTTTATGCTTCTTGGTTGTTAGCCTATCTTACCATAGCGTATGCCGTATCTTACCTAGTTCTTCTTTGTATGCTCAGCATGCTTTAAGTTCTTGTTCCAATGATGACATGGTCGAGGGTTAAATTGTTACCATATGCCATAGGTATAAAATGATAATGCATTACATGGGTTTATCGTTTCTTGTATCGATGGGTGATGATCTGAAATGTATAAAGAGAATTGCAAAACAAATTATTCTCCTGTTAAGATGTGAGCGATCCACATGTCGAGGGACAAATTGATCTACTTTCCGAGAATATGATGATGGTTCGGGGATTTGGGAAGAGAAGTTTTGAAGAATTCCTCGAAACTGATGATGGAATTAATAATACGACCTCGGATGCTTGATCGTTATCTTAAGGAGGTCCATTGAAACCTGCTAAAGTTAAGTTTGATGTTTTGACTTGGTGGATGGCTAATGAAGCCAAATATCGATCCTTAGTAAAATGGCAAAGGACATTCTACATTCAATCACAATTGTGGCTTGAATCAACTTTCTTCTTTGGAAAAAAGAATAATTGATCCTAAAAGGCTTGACACTAAAAGCAGTTGAGATGCTACTTTGTGGAGGTGATTGAATTGAAAGAAATGTATGGACTTAAGAAATTCGCGAGGACCAAAATATTGTAAGTGAACTAACTATTCATTCGTTTCTATTTTGTATATTCATTTTCAAATAGTGTAATGGTTCAATTGACTAATTCTTTTGTTGTTTTTGTCTGATTGCTTGGCTTGAACAACCACTGATGACCTATCTGATATCGTTTGGTGAGGGGCAATCCGTACTCTGGCCAGCTTACCGACCTCTTGAGTTTCAGTCTTCACGCTTTTGCACATTACTTTTTGTTGCCTCGTTGCATTTGATATGCCTATGATGAGTTTGTTAAAGGGCTTTTGATAAATATCAAACATTAGATACATTTGTTGATTATTGTTGTTCTTTGTTTACAAAGCTGTTTGGAACTTTGGATGCACAGTTCTTGACTTGTTGTTGTGCTAATATATTGATTGTTATTTGTTCATTTTGTATTTACGTATTACGTATTTAAACATTACATTATTAGAAGAGCCAGAGATTGGACGGTTACCCGCTGATTCGAGCCGTGAACGATTTACCCGCCCCGGTTCTAAATGCGATCCGGTCTCGGTCCCAAAAAAAAACGGCTTATCGGTCCGGTCCGGTTGGGACGGTGATCATATTGCGGGCAGTCCGTGGTCACAGATAAAATCCGGACTGAGCGGTTGATAACTTGACTCTAATAAATGTCTGATGCAGTTGCTTAAGAATATTTTGTTCTTAATCCACTTAAATTCGTCTAATTAATGTTAAATGAATTTTTTCGCAATTCCTCAACAATAACGTGAAGTTTAACTTCTATACAACTAATAATGTTAAGAATTCATTTGTTAATAGGTGCAAGAACAAGTAAGTTAATTTAAGTTCACGGTAAGCTCTTGAGATTATATGAGTCTTCCATGTACCGCGTCAGTAAAATAAGTAATTTGTATTATGTAGGGCCGTCTAGTTCCAAACGAGGACCTGTTCAAGTGAAAATAATTTTATTTATATGAAGAAAATCTCAAACATGTGTAAATAAAGATAACAACTGTAGCAAAATAATTTTGTTATAAATTTTTAAAAAATCTTAAGAATAAACATCAAATATTAAGGGTCCTTTTAAATAAATAATGATAGTACAACAACAAAATTAGAAGGGGCAAAACTTTAAAAAAAAAGACTAAACATTTATAGAAAAACGATAAAAAGAAGCTGAACACTTGAGGTGAAGGCAAGACCAAAGTTACAAAAGTTCCATTATACAACCCACTACAATAAATTAGTATTAGTTCATCTCTAAACATCCAAATATTAGGAGCCCCTTTAAATATGGACCCTGTTCAAAGAATCGGACCGAACACCCTTTAGGTCGGGCTTGGTATTAGATAAATCTAGAGTACGCATGCACTCTTAGGAAGACAATTTATGGTACACAAGTACTCGTATGAATCGCTGAAGTATCGGTAGGTTATTTGAGTGCGTATGCCTTTAATTCCTCTGATTATATGAGTGCTCATATAGTCACATAAATGAAATATACCACAGGATTAATTTAGAGTGCTTGCGCTCTTAATTAGGACTATATAGTACTCAAATACTCATATGAATCATACAGAAATATCGTGGAGTTATTTGAGTGCACATATACTGCTGTTAAAATTTCTGATTATATGAGTGCTCATATAGTCACATAAATGAAATACCTGGGATTAATTTAGAGTGCCCGCGCTCTTAATTAGAACTATATGAAATCTTTCGAATACCATATATATCGATCATATACTGGTACAATGCGAGCTCCAGCGATTGATCGTATCGGCATGATAGGCGATGTGTGATAATAGTTAATATGGGTGAGTACATTTTTATGTTAATCAATTTTATACTTATTTAAATAGTTTGAGTACGCCCAAGCTGATAAAAGTTTAAGCCTTTCGATCAAGACCTATTTTATGATTATTTTGAGGTAAATAATATTTTGAAGGCTTTAGTGAAAATAGTCTTATGCGCTCGGCTTGTCGGCTTCCACGGGTCAACAATTTTTTACCCTATTAAACTAGCGACACTAAAAGTGTGAAAGCGAGATTACCTTGGCGGTATCTCGAGATCTACGCGCGGAATTCCACGGATGAGGTAAAATCAGGATGTGTACTCAGTAGTCAAAAAGACAAGAGCTTCTTTTAAACCATGATCACGAGATTTGTCATTTGCTTGACTTCGAACCCTGCTTGCTTTAAACCAGCAATCACAATTCTGTACTTTATCAAACTCGAACATACACGCATGAAAGGCTTTAGAATGCTGGCATTACTTGTCTATTTCATGTGGATTGGTATGCGCGTGGGCGTTAAGCTAGCGACAGCATTTGCATACCCAAACAAGTAACTTTTTCTTGAAATTCTTATTTTGACCCAACGCCCACACTATGCCAACTCAATTATTAACGCCCACAAGAGACATTTGATGTCAACATGAACGCCTGTAGTGGATGTCCGTGAAGTCATTTTAAGTTCAATTTCTAAACGAGCATATGTAAATAACGTCCAATACAAATATGGTCAATCAGTTTGGATGACTATTATAGGTTCATTCATTTTTCTGTCATTTTGGTTTTATACTCCCTTGGGAGTTTAAAGAGTATAATCAGCTTACTCCATATTTTTCAACAAAACTACTTAAAGGCAGGGGAATAAACCATGTTCATTCCACCGGGCCCGATATAGTGGAAAATCATGATTTGGACCAAGACACATATTCAAATTTTGACAGTTGTGGTATATGAAAAATCTCATACCCAGTAAAGAGACTAGTACCACGGACACTAATATTTGAACCTCCTCATTCGTAGTCACTTATGCGTAGTTTAGCCACCATTATTTAATTGGACGGTGATGTAGGTATGGCGGACCTATCGCGTTCTTGCTTTAAATTTTTGTTTGAATTTTTTTTTGATTATATATGAGGATGATGATAAGCATAGATGTCCGATTATTTTTACGTTGAGCCGAAAAAAAAGTGGAGAGAAAGGAAAACGAGAAGAAAAAATGAAGAAGAAAAGATGTTGTTGCGAGAGATGGGGAACACGTGATAAATAAATTAAGTTTAGATATGAGTTGCGCCATTTTAAAAATGGGTTGTATTTAACATAATGGAATGTATTTTAAACATGGGCCTTACAAGGAAATAATAAACTTAATAGGATTAGTAGTTTTAAAATTTCAATTAAGATACATATATTTATTTAAGCCTAATATTAATTATTTAATTGTAATTTCATCTAAATTTTTAATTGATTCAATTATGTTAATATTATATTAAATTAGTTCATACTCCATGATTCATTTTAGTTGACTTTTCACCATGGCATCAGTAAATCTTTGATCTTGATTACTCCTTAATCATATTATTAAATAATTTAAAAAATTAATATTATGAAAGTATTTTAAAAGAAAATTCAATTATATAAATTTTATATTTTTTAGAATAAGAAATAATTAATAATTGATGGTTCAAAGTTCAATTCCAAAAAAGTCAAACGACAATTAAAGTGGATTAGAGGGAGTATAATAATTTATTTTATAAAATAGAAGAGTTAATATTGTAAATTCTCATTTTATTTTCATATTTCATTAACTATTTTTATTAAAATAATGAATCGTGGAGTACTAAAGGCTATAATATTACATTTGCGTTGCAGCTACCGTGACTTTGGGCTTTATAGCCACATATCATTATTAAAATCGGCTGTATGAGTTCAGTGTTAACAATGCCATAAATTATATATTAACAAGCCTAGTATACTTTTGAATAGGAAGTATCTGTTGAAAAACCGAAGTCGTTTGTTTAGGTATTGAAAAAATACGTCGTATTTGAAAAAAAATTACAATTTGCACCACTGAATTTGGTCTCCTAGGTCCAACTATGAATTAGATCGTCTGTTATGGACTTGCTTCTAACTTAGGTAGACCTATTAGTAATTCAGGTAAATGGAAAATCACCCGAGAACCGGAATGGTTTTGCCAACTCCAATACTCACTGGATGACCGCAAAAGTGTATGTCAATTTGTGTTCTAAATTAGTCAAATTTCATATTAATGCTAGTGCATATTGTTATATATACATGCTAATAATGTATAAGCATCGATCTTTCATTATATTTTACGTGCGTACTGCTGTTTACTATCGGTACTTTTTATAAATCAAGAAAATGAAGAGTACTCAATAGATTAAAACAAAATTCTAATGTGATGCGTCCAAAAATATCATTTCGTCATCGTCATCCGAAAATATAAGATCTTCTTCAGGTATCATGCAAAATCCTAATAAATCCTATTTTTTCATCACATCATCATCCAAAAATGTGTACCCATAATATCAAAAACACTCTCAACTCAAAAATACCAATCTTCGGATATTTTTATTACTATCTTCCAGTTTGTTGTAATTTTTTTTTTTGCTGTTATTTTTGTTCTAATAGTTTATTGGGTTGCTAGATTTTGTTAAGGGTATACGGAATTTGAATCGCAATAAATTAAAGTACTCCCCACCTGCCCTCTTAACCCCACTCTTAGAATCTCGTTGCGATAGCGGCAATAGAATCGACAGCGTCTAAATCACTAGCATACTTTTCAAACTTAGTTTGGCGTCGGGGCCTTGACAGCCGTTCGATTATTAAGCTAATCACCCCCATGGAAATATTCTTTCGTCTCACGATAGGCCCATTAAGATCGGGCTCTTGACGTCATCTTGACACTAAGCTTGATAGTCAAGCGTTACGTGCAGCACCCGGCAGCCAAACCGACTACATGACTATTTAAATTTCTTTTTAATTTTATTACACCACAGAAATGACTGACTCTAATGATTAATTAATTTTTTAAAACCCGGCGCTCAGCGATGCGAAACCTTAAACATAAAATAGCGAGTTGATGCCTCGATGCCATTTTGGCAACTTTTGAAAAAAAGTAACTGGTTGATGCATTTGTCCATTTTCAATTCATCAAAGATCTAATTCATATTACAATAATATCGATTCTTATTACAAAAGATCTAATTAAGTATTACGAAAACATCAATTCATATTACAAATCCAATGTATATAGCAAATACAACATAAAGATCCAATTCATATAAAAAGTCAAACATATTAAACATCCAATTTATATAAGCGTCAAACATCCAAAACATAAAAAAAAAAAAACAAATTACCTCTTGAAACTTGAATGTATTATTTTCTACATAACAAAAAGTAACAAAAAGCAGTTACATCATTTTATCAAACTAAATTTATTAAAATAATAAAAAAATAAAAAAAATGTAATAGTACCTTTTGAAGTCTTTGATTCAACCACTTTCTACAAAAACAACATAATAAAAAAATATTAGAAATTACCTCTTTGAATTCACCTACAAAATAAAGAAAGTCAAGAAGTTATTAATAATTACCTCTTTGAATTCACTTACAAAATAAAATCAAATTAGAAGTTGAATGCGGAATCTGATGTATAAAGTCAAATTAATACAATATAAAGATTTTTGGAGAGAAATGACGTTGGAATGATGATATAAACATGTAATGTGAGATATATATATAATGGAATCTGAAATTTGACACGGCCCGTCGCCATCGATGGCATTTCCATTAAAAAATTAATTTCAGCACTTGCTTGAACTTTGGCGGGAATGCGAAATTACGAACTTTGGCGATGGGATGACCTCGATGGGTAAAATGAACTTAATCTAATACTAGAGAATGGCGGTTCGTCGGTTTGTTAACAGAAGCCCAATACACCGGCCTCTGATTTTATATGAATACTTATTTTATTGTTTGTTTCATTATGATTCACGATTGTTATAGGATATAAGATATTTATAAATAAAAAAAAGTTATATGGATTAGTGAAATGGATTGATTGATATAAAATTTTCCATTTCGACATATCACATATAAAGTATAGAGTTACAAACTCTCGTCTATATTAACGTGCAATAATTTAATAGTAAAGAAATGATCATCACATAATATACGATAAATGTATATAATGTAATTATAGTACATGACATAAATACCATATTGAAGATTTGGTGATTGTGTTAGGGCATCTAGTATGAATTTATTGTGATGAACACCAATTCATACATCAGTTCTCAAAATAATGTAAATGAATCTAAACATAAAATACAAATGTATGAATAAGAGGAATTCTTGTTGCAGCAGGCGAATTGAACCCGAAATCCCCACGTGGTACCTCGCGTGAAAGCCCGCCGAAGATCCTCTCAATATTTGTTCAACAGAGCGAGATGTCCTCTAGATTGCACACAAAGGGAAGCGAGCGAAAACTTTGAAGCTTTCTTTAGAGTTTGAGAGGATGAAATGAGAATTGGAAGAAAATCTTCTAATTCACCAAGGGAGGAGGCGGCTTTGCTTGAGGGTGGAGGTTTTTGTGGTCCCAATGTCATGAAAAAACTAATCCCTCTTAAATACCAAGTCCCAAAATTCCCTCTTTAACTTGACTTCGTTAAGAGAAATCAGTTTAACTCGTTAAAAAACTTAATTGAAACAGGCAGATTATGAGCCTCTAATTAAATAATGAGTTACTAGTGAGGATTGTTCTATTTTAATTAAGCCCAACAATTCAATTAAGATACTAATTGCTTGTCGAATAACTTATCAAGTTATTCATCGATAAATGGGAGATTACATATTTGGAATTACTCGTGTTGAACACTTTTGTATGCCTTATTCGCGTAGGTATCTGACAAAGTCAATCGGCGCTTCTCGCCCGATCTCGATGGATACTATTCCAGTATATATTGTGCACTACTTTAAGTCACTTACGTTGAGAAACATTCTGTGACGATCATGGTGAGTTCGGTAACTCTGCGTTGTTCCAATGATAAGTATGTAAATGATACTCTGTGGGACTATGAATGATCACGTAAGCTCATTTACCTTCTTGTATACCGCAAAGATTCTTCTTAGTTCTTGATGAAACCAAAATCTTTAATTGATTAAATCAAAACATAGATTCAATGGGATGCTTGCTTAAGGCCTTAAGTGGGCCTTTCTGGCTGCATCATGCTTGGAGTCATTTAGGGCGTATGGCACGGAGGATTCTTGTATACACATCCTCTACAAATTTCCATTCGAGGAAGGCAGTCTTTACATCCATTTGCCATATTTCATAGTCATGAAATGCGTGATAAGCTAAGATTATCGAGGATGGATTAGCGTAGCCCTTTGGCCAGTAGGTTTACGTCATAGTCCGCGCCATGAACTTGTTTGAAACCTTTTATTTCTAATCTGGCTTTGAAAACATCGGCGTTTCGTCTTTATCATGTTTCTTCTTAAATATCCATTTATATTCAATAGAATTGAACCCCGTTTGGTAAATCGATAAGGACCCGAGCGCATTGCGGTACGCCAGAATCCATCTCGGATTGCGTGGCCATTTGCCGTCTGTCAAATCACTATTTGATAAAAGTAAAAGCTTCTTTTATAAGAAGTGGGCTCGTCACTTTCAATGATGATGGCTTAGCGTACCGGCGCTACGGATTCGTGGCGATCCTTGTTGGATCTCTGAGGTTGGTTAACCGTTACTTAGCACGGATCGGTGGATTTTCTATGAAAGAAGGTGCCGATTCTTGTGGTGCGTCAGGATGCTTACGTTGGATGCGTCGACATTGACTTAATCAACTTGAGCTTAAATCAAGATGAACACCACTATACAGTCATACGAGCAGATACTCGCTTTTCCAAGGAACACTCTGTCTTAGCGATAGAGATTTTGATACCGTGCTTTAGGTAGAAGTAGTAACCAAGCTGTTTCCTTTGGATATCACTGTAAAATAGCATTTTATCGGTTGGGCCTTGAGTTTGTCTTTGTTAATCTCTTAACATAAACTTCCACTGACCCCAAATCACGAGGAAAACCCCGGCTTGGGAATCTTCCCCGAACCACAGTTCATGGGGGGAGTTTCTCTAGAGCTTTGTTGGACATTTGTTTAAGGTAAGTGTCATGCAAGTGCATATCCCGAGAGAAATTAGCGAGTAGATCGAGATATAGGCTCATCATAGGCCAGAACCGTATCAGAAGGGTTCGATTTCTCCTTCCAGATACGCCATTATGTTGTGGCATTCTGCCGGAGTGAGTTGTGAAGCTTGATACCCTTTCTACAAGATGAGTATTGAACTTCGTGACTCGAAATATTCTCCACTTTCTATCGGGCCAGGAGAATCTTGTTATGCTTATTGATTAGTTTCATACTTCATTTTTGGAACTCCTTGAATTTCTCAAAAGGACTCGTGTTTGTGTCTCATCGGATACACAAAAGCGCGGTATCTCTTGTAATATCGATAAATGTAATGAAATAGTTATAACCTCCCCTCTTGCGGATGTGTTAAATTTGGCCTTGTCGTCGGAGTGTATGATCCGATAAATCGCTTGCCGCTTTCATTAGATCCAACGAAGGTGAGTTTAGTCATTTGCCCAAAAGGCAAAGGTTCGCTTATCGTATGATTAATGTCGAAACCTTAGTATCCTTTGGAGTGGAGTTTCTTGATTCGGTTCTAGTTAATATGACCCGATACGAAATGCCATAGGTATAATACCGGTTTAAGTCGTGAGCATTCATTTTAATTTTTATGTTACTCGACTCAATCATCATGTCTAAAACAAATAGACCGTTTTGAGGGAGGCGGTGCCAAATACTACCCCGTTCTGGTGATCCCCCAAATTCATCGGGATACATTGAAAATGAAAAACCATCGTTGTTCAAAGCGAAATAGAAATAATATTCCCTCTGGTGCGGGTACATAGTAAGCCGGAGATAAGTTCAAAATAAGGCAGGTAGGCAAATTTAAGCGATGGATCCCTCTGCAGGGGCAGCGACGCCCGGCCATTCCCAGCTAGTAGTCCCAGTCCCTTTCTTTCAAAGTGCTATTTGAGCAGTTCTGCGTATTATGACAAATATAGGGGAACTTATCGACCGATTATGCGCCTGAAGTAGAATTTGAAGTTGTAAAAACTGTGCTGCTCAATACACTTGGTGAGTGGTGGACCATTCTTACTATCATCTGTGAACTTCTGCCAGTCGACTTCCGGTGACCTAGGTTCCGCAATAATGACATTTTTCATCACTTGGTGCTCCACGTCCGGCTGACTTTGGAGTTCACCGAACCATAGTTTGTTGGTAAAACAATAACAACTTCTTGAATTTCTTAACTTTGTTTGGACCGCTGAGAAAGCGGAAGGAGATAGAGATTTTAGTTTTACGGGTTGTCTCGACATTCGTGATCATCTTATGCGTTCGCTTTAGAGATAACTCGAGCTTGTGCATATTGAAGTTCATGACAATGAAGGAATTTATGCAGGAAGAGACTTGAGGATGAGATCGCGGCCCGGTTCTTGAGAATGCTTTGGTGCCCGAGGTTGAGTCGATCGACGGTAATCATTTTAATGATATGAGGGCTTGCGGCTTTGTCCAGTTCCCGGCTTATGCTTGTCCACGGAAACCTGAGCCGTGTGCATGTCTGCCGACACAGATTAATTTGAATAATTCCGCCAAATTACTGTATATGTCATATGCTGCCACCTTTCATATTGAATTTGGAGCGAAGGTTCCGTATTGGCTAGCATGAGACATTGGACATCATGACATCGAGTGTGCTTCTTGTGGATTCCTTTTCCCAGATGGGAGAGCCTTATCATTAGGTTTCAGGAGGAACCTTGAGTGTTCGATGCGTATTAGGTTCTCTTTTGCTTGAGAATCATTCTCAAATTTGAGACCGCTCGTCGAAGTTTGAGTTATTCGGCTGCACTTTTATGAGTAGTAGTAGCGGTAGCCATTAAAATTCTACAAAGAATAAGTAAATAAAGACAATAGAATACATTAAACTATAAATGCTTAAACACTTACAAATAAATTCTAAAAATGAAATCTGATAGCGAATCTCACGAGGGAAATATATATTAGTATCAGACCTATTATACTTAAATTCAAAGCGGTAACACTTACATACATTTTGAATTCAGTATAATATTAGGTTATCAATCAATTATGTAAAACTACATAACTCTTGTCTCGTTAGCATCTTATTCGAATGCTGGCTCTAATATCTCGGAACCGTCGGTTAAGCATACCAATTAAACCAAAAATTACTTGGAATGATCATCAGCCACTTAGCGTTAATAAATCACTTGACATGATCCGTTGTCATATCAAAGTGCAAAAGCGTAACTTTTGTCGTCGCGATTATTGTCCGGATAATGCAATAGGTTCCATGACTTTAAAATTGTGGCTTGATCACGTTGCTTAAATTTTAAATTGTAGAGATTATTATTACTTTGCTTTTATTTTATCATGCGATTTGTAGCACACATAATCAAGCATATGTACAACATGAAAAATAAAACAAGTAATGCACATTAGTAATGATATGACCTGAGCGCAGTGCATTTTGAAGCTTGAAAACTAACATTTTATTTTTATTCTGATTTAACATGCTTACGGCCACGGAATCTCCGCGAAGCTCCGTCTTGAATTCACAATTCAAATATACTAATCCCAACTTAGGCGGCATGCGAGGCTTGTGGGAGAAACAAAGAAAATTAAATAAAATAAAATAATGACATGACTCAGCCGGGTCATATCTGGCAATCTGTCTGCCTTGACCCAGGAAAAACGCGGGTCATATCAATACACCTCCATTCCATTCCATAACAATATATGTAGGCAAAAATATTAAATCAAATAGATGCACTTAATGTCACATATATTAAATGAAATGAAAATAATTGTGGTCATAATTGACTAATTAATTACCCATTATATCTACCATTAATTATCAATTAATGTAAATTTTAAATTCAAATATATTCCCACATGATTAATGATAATTATTACAATAATTACCAATCTCTTAAATTATGGAATAATTACTTACAGTAATTAACTCCAAAATTTAAAAAATTTAAAGAGATTATCATGAAATATTTTCAAAATTATCAATTAATGAAAATAATTTTGAAAGGAAATATAAAATCAAATTTAATGTCATTCAAGTATATATTCAATCATCTTAATGACAAAATTTATGATTTATTATTTAAAACGAAATTAATAATTGCCAATAAATTTTAAAACCAAAAATAATTACATAAAATACATTTAGGGTTTTCTAAAACGGACGACGAACTTCAACGACCAAAACCGCCGGCCTCCGGCCGCCCGGCCCTTGCCGGCGGTGCGGTAGTAAAACGATGAGCTACGTCCGGTGTCAGGAGCGTGCGATGCGGCGGACCCGCCGGGAGGCGGCTCATGAGATTCGGCGACGATTTTGGTAATTCGTTTTGATTTCGATTTTTCGAGATTAATTGCAACTTTTAAAAGCGGTTTGGAGGCTCACAAAAAATTCAAAATTCTGGGATTTTCTTGAGCATCAAATATCATTATTGAACACGTCAAGTGAGGGAATTTTATCAAAAACACTTCTAGTTTTTCGATTAAACTTAAAATAATCCGAAATTCTTGAGTGTTTGGAGTAAAAAATTCAAAAACTTCTAAAAAACCGGCATGAACCTCAAGAAATTGAGAATACCGATTTAATTTCGTAATTTTCTGAAATTTCTAAACCTCAACTAATAAAATCGAAAATGATTCTACACTTAAATTAAAAATACAAATTAGAAATCAATTTTAATCCACTGTTTCATGAAACAATTAAATAAATTTCAAATCATCAAAATCAATACATGAAGTGATGATTCCAGCCATAAAACATATATATAAAATGGGTTGATTTTTTTCATATTATATATATTCATCAATTTGAATATATAAATCATGAAATAATCAAATTAACTAAACATTGTCAACCTTACAATCAAACTAGATAAAATACATTAAAATTGAGTAGACTACGAGGCCCAACTGTTAGAATCTAGTATGAATTTAATAGTGATATGAACACACCAATTCATACATCCCGGATTCTCAAAATAATGTAAATTAATCTAAACATAAAATACAAATGTATGAATCTGAGAATTCTTACATTGCAAGCAGGCAGTGAACCCAAATCCCACGTAGTGCGTCGCGTGAAAGCCCTCGAGATCCTCTCTAATGCTTGTTCAACACGAAAGATGTCATAGATTGCTGAGAGCTTGAGCAGGAAGCTTGAGCTTTATTTAGAGTTTGAGGATGAAGTGAGAATTGAGAGAAAATCTTCTATTCGCTGAGGGGAGGCGGCTTTGCTTGAGGGGGTGGAGGTTTTTTGTGATTCTTATTTCATGAAAAAACCTAATCCCTTCCTTAAATACCAAGTCCCAAAATTCCACTCGTTAAGCAACTCGTTAAGAAATCAGTTTAACTCGTTAAGCTTAGTGGGCAAGTTATGAGCCTCTAATTAAATAATGAGTTACTAGTGAGTTGTTATATTTTAATTAACAACAATTCAATTAAGATACTAACGAAAGTCGCTCTCGAATAACTTATCAGAGATTATTCATATCGATCTAAATGGAGTACCGCCTTTGGAATTACTGCGTATTGAACGCTTTGTAATTACCTTATTCGCGCCCAGATATCTGACAAAATCAATCGATATACCGCCCGATCTCGATGGATCTTTTTATTCCAAGTATATGTTATTTTCGCTTTAAGTCCTTCATTGAGAAACATTTACCTTGATCCTTGTTGAGTTGGTAACTCTCGTTATTTCCAATGATAAATTATGTAAATGCGATATACGAGGACTATGAATGATCGTAACTTTCAACACGCTTCTTGTATACAAGATTCTTAGCCCGTTCTTGATGAAACAAAATCTTTAATTGATTAAATCAAAACATAGATTCAGTGCGGGATGCTTGCTTAAGACCATAAGTGGACCTTTGCAACTTGTATACCTTCTTAGGTCGCTTTAGGACATGTAAAATGTTAGAATACAGTATGAATTTGTCGTGTCTTGCTTGATTCATACATCCCGGTTCTCAAAATAAATGTAAATTAATCTAAACATGAAATGACAAATGTATGAATATGATAATTGCTTACATTGCAAGGCAGTTGAACCCGATTCCCCACGTAGTGCCTGGCGTGGCCCACCGATATCCTCTCCAGTATTTGTTGACAGAGCGAGATGTCCTCACAGATTGCACGCTGAGAGTGAATCGAGCGAGAGCTTGAGCTTTAGAAGTTTAGTGATGAAATGTGAATTGGAAGATGAAATCTTCAATTCTCTAGAAGGAAGGCGGTATTCTTTTGAGGGTGGAGGTTTTTGGTTCTTATGTCATGAAAACCCTAATCCGTCTTTAAATACACAGTCCCAAAAATTCCTTCGTTAAACAACTTCGTTAAGAAATCGGTTTAACTTTCGTTAACCCATTAGACGTTATGAACTTCTAATTAAATAATGAGTTCTTAGTGAGTTGTTCTATTTTAATTAACTTAACAAGTCAATTAAATACTAGCAGTCCTTATCGAATAACTTATCGAGTTATTAAATTGATCTCAGTGCTTAATTGATTAAACTTACAAGTTTAACCAATTGATGTTAAATCTGACATATATATTTGTGAATATATAAATATTGAGAAATACATTTCTCGATATACAAGTCGTTTAATTTCATTCATGAAATATTGATAGAATATCATTGTATGTGTGTGACATACAGGCTCGGATAATAAGTTGTATAATAATAATAGCGACCCGATTACTATTATTATAGCGATTAATGTGTAAAAGATCTATGTCGCTCGCTAGCCTTAAATTATCATGAGAACCAGCGCTAGTAATATACCGTTACTAAGATTGGTACTAAGTTCCGATGTCGCGTTCTTGACCCGGTAAATGAATTGATACTTGATTCATGACAGACGCGATAAAGGGAATCGATTCTCATTGATTTGACAGTTGAAGAATTTGGTGATCCTTGTTATTTGAAAAGTGTCGGTTTAGCGTTGAGACTGACCTTCATCGATGCGCGAGTTTTTTATATGAATTCTTATTTTATTGTTTGTTTCATTGTGATTCGAGATTGTTATAGGATATAAGATATTTATAAATAAAGTTATATGGAGTGAATTGCGAAAATGGATTGATTCAATAGCAAATGTTAGTTTCGGGCATCACATATATAATATGAGGGATTACAAACTCAAATGCGTATTATGCGATAATTAAATAGTAAAGAAGATCGTCATATAATATCGATAGAAATGTATATAATGTAATTATAGTATACGTATATAATTTAATTATAGTCATGATATAAATACCGTATGAGAATATGGTTATAACACTTACAAATAACAAGGATCGTTTTAAAAAAAAAATAACCGAAGCCGAGCCGACTGACAACCGTACCAGCGAACAAAAATGTAATAAATAATTATCGATGTAATAAAATGTAATAAATAATTATCAATGTAATAAATAATTAAAGTAACGGCGTTAAACCGGCGCCAAAAAGTCAAAAGGCAACTTGGCGTTAGTACGCGGTAACGAGTCGGGATGTATATTTTTATTTTATTATTATTTTTAATAGTTAATTAAAAATGGCAGAAATGACTAGCCGTGCCCAAAGTGAAAAGATAACCAAGCGTTGGTTGCGATGCAGCGTCGGGGTTGACTATATTTATATTTAAATTTATTTTAACAATTTATTCCTCGCGATACTAAACTACTCACAGACAGCGCCATTATGATTTAAATAATTTGAAATTGCGGCCTATGGCGTGACCGATGCGAGAACCGAAGCTATATTTGAATTCGGTCCGGGACTCTATCGTCTTTACTCTGTGTTCTAGTAGTGTTCCTTCGTGGTGTGATATTGAATAAGGGTTTTGACATATCACGATATATAAGCCCACGAAGTTTGATGCGGACCAATTTTTTTTTTTTAATTTTTTTTATTTACTTTCAAAATTAAATTATTTGAAGACTTTAGTGGTAGTAGAGAAAAGAGTTGTGATAGTGGATATGATTAGGTAACATAGGATCAATGATGATTGAAAAAAATAATAAGCAGCTTTATTAAATGCATCATGGCAGTTATTCTCAAAAATGCTTTCTATTTCAGCATTATTTCTATTTCTTTTTAATTCTTCCATTTTATCCACTTCCATTGGCGGACTCACATCATCACCCCAAAACTTTTGATAGAAAATTAAACTAGAGTAGTTTACATCTGAAAGTGTTTATTTCTATTATAGACATGCATGCATAGGTTCTAATTTATTTGAATTCTTTTTTGTCTCTTACAGAAATCATGGTGTCCACAAAAATTGTTCTGTCGGTTGTTGGAATAATTGGTTAGTGAAAAAAGACATTTGTCTAATTAATTATCTTCGTATGGCTTAGAATGTAACTTGGAAATGTTTTTATGTTTTCTGTTTTCAGGAAACATCACTAAACTGTGCATGTTCTTGTCACCTCTGTAAGTTCATGTATTCCTAACACCAATCTTACAGGTACGAAACTTCCAAAAGATAAAAGACTTTTACTTTCGCTTTTCAATCCTTATGGCTATTGAAAGAAGAACAATAAGTATTAAAATGCCTTCTAAGATTGAACTATCGATCGTAATCTCAAAACCTTCCAATAAAATAATCACGTTTCTTAAAATACACTGTACATAAATCTGAAATTTGAACAGAAATATGAAATTGGGGACCTAATAAATTTACCTGCATAGATCCACTTATTTTAAATTTTCCCAATTTTCAAATCATAGAACCCTAAATAAAATTTACAAAATTGATCCTTAGATTGAACAACCCACTTCGATTATCCTGCATATAATTGTTCTACATAGGGATTCTATCGATTTCTATACAGTTTTAGCAATTTTAGTTTTAAAAAATTGATACTCTGACAATGTGTAAGCAATAGAGAAGAAATAATAAAAGAAGCTCGTGAAAGGTTGTTTGATGTACATTTGATTCTAACAGTGGCAGTGTGATGAACATAAGTAGAAGAAAAAAATGATGATGATGAAAAACAATATGGTTTCAACAAAATCATGAAATAATAATTTATACCGAAAGGATCGAGAGTGTTAAATGTCGGCGTCATAGCCATATGGCCAGAGTGTGGAGTTCGAGAATGTATATGATGGCGAATACCGTATTGAAGTGGTTTCTGAGGAAAGTCCACGACAGTTGGCGCGTCCGATTGGCGGCTACTCGTGGAATCAGGAAGCGGGGCGCCGAGAGCGTGGTGTAATAGTTTTGATTTTATGATAGAATTTTAACAATGAAGTATTTTCCCCAAATTTAATTCAAATGAACAAAATGTGTCCAAAGATTCATCAAATAGACCTTCAAATGTTAGCGTCATTTGTTAAAATGTTGTCATTTGTTAAAGAATAAGGAACAATGTAATATTTGTGTCGATATTGAGGCCAAGGTAGCTACGTTCTTGATATTAGGGGATCAAAGTGTAAGCAGTCAAACCGGGGAATAGGCTGACAATTCACTAATTAAAAAATAGTATAAAAATCCTAATTTTAATTTTTACAATAATACGTGATGAGAAAGCAATAAATAAAATTATAGTGAGAATAATATTTGGAAATTGGAGGGAGGAGGAGGAGGGAGGTTGGGTTTGTTTTGGTGTTGCGTATAGTAATATTAGTGAATGCAGATCGATGAAAAAAAATCATAAAAACAATAGTGCTTAGATTTGATTGAAAGCCTCATGATTTAGCCAATTATATTACCACACTACGCTATTTATGTCTTATTCATATGATATCCTAGTTATGCCCTGAGTCCGTCCATGTGGGTAGTGGAGATACCATTGATTTTTTCAAAAATATTCTATCATCTTATTTTGTTGAATTTTTCGCCAATATATTTAAAGAGAGTTATTAAATGATCAGTATACGTGAAAAAATAATAAACGTTAATTAGAAGAAAAAATCTTAAATCTGAGAGTTTATCACAGGTTTTTGTGAATCGATTGCGTAACTTTCTTAGTAAAAGCTTAAATATTGCGTTATTTCACACAAACTATAACATTAAGAAAAAAAAGATATTATATCTTTGAATCTGAAATGAAAGTATTCAAGTAGACTTCTTAGCGACATCATTCTTCTTTTATCTTTGAAACTTCAAGCTTTTCTCTTTCGTGTGGGATATGATCAATTTGCGTTAACGTAGAATCGATGATGATTGCAAAAAATTAAACGCTCTTAAGCATCACACGGTTCATTCTCAAAATGCTTTCTATTTTCAGCATTATTTCTATTTCTTTTGTTCTTCCATTTTCTCCAAAAGGAGAACTTTCTATTATCATATATCAACACGAGATCTAAAAGCAAGAAAGTATTAGTCCTTTTCTTTTCATCTTTCGCTCCAACTTTCTCTTCATATACTTTCGACTAATTTATTATTGCTCTCATAATCCGCATTTATGCCCTTGTCTTTGTCTTTTCGTTTCGCTTACTTTATTTACGGATGCATCTGACCAATCTTACGGCCAGTGATTGCTTACCGGAACGTGCTAGGCATCTTTGGCTAGGTAGGCGTGATGTCTGAGGCTTGAGCTCGAAGCTCCAGCCAGTAAACCCCCCGAGCTCCTTAGAAGTTCTCCTTTATATTTTTTCTAGCGTGCCATTGGTGTTGATTCCCAACTAATTTATTTTGCAAGCAGTTTCATAGCTTTTGCGACCATTGTTCTGAAATCCTAAGAAATCAACAAGGGAAAAATTGAGATAAGTTGAATTCATGCAGGACACACCACAAATTTTTGTTTTGAATTTTTTGATAATATATAAGGATGATGATAAGCATAGATGTCCGAGTATTTTACGTTGAAGCTTTGGAAAGAAAAGAGTGGAGGAGAAAGGAAAACGAAGAAAAAGAGAGAGGACGAAAGGTGTTGTTGTTGCAGATATGGGAATGGTGGATAGGGAAGAAACGATAATTAGGTTTAGATATATGAGTTGCTTGCCAGATTTTAAAAATGGGTTGTATCTAACATATGTGAAATGTATTATAAACATAGACCTTATAAGGAAATAATAAACTTAATATGATTAGTAGTTTTAACATTTCAATTAAGATACATATAATGATTTAAGTCTAATATTAATTATTTTATTGTAATTTCATCTAAATTTTTAATTGGTTAAATTATGTTAATATTATATTAAATTAGTTTATCTCAATGTCGAATTTTAATTGAAGCTTTTCTCACATATCGAGGTAAATCTTTTGATCTTGATTACTCCCTTACTTAGTATTGTTAAATAATTATAGAAATTAATAATATAAAAATATTTTAAAGAAAAAATCAATTATATTAATTTTATATTTTTTAGAATAAGAAATAATTAATAATTGATGGTCAGTTCGATTAAAAAAATTCAGCTTGACGATTAAAGTGGATTGAAGGGAGTATAATAATTTATTTTATAAAATAGAAGAGTTAATATTGTAAATTCTCATTTTATTTTCTTATTTCATTAACTATTGTAATTAAAATAATAGATAAATTAAGGTACTCAAAGTACCATGTCGCCGCGTTGTCTTTAGCTATATCATTGTCGTCGCTCAAAGCATGAGTTGAGTGTTCAATAATACCCATAAATTATATATTAACAGGCCTAGCTAGTCCTTTTAAATAGGAAGTATAGGATTCGAAAAAAGCGTGATAAAATTTTTGTTTATGTATCGAAAAGATAAGTCGTGTTCGAAAAAAAATTACAAGTTGCATCAGTGAATTTGGTCTCCTGGGTCTGCCTTATGGGTGTAGGATCCTGGGTGGGATATCCCACTTTTTGTCTGCCAACCTTGGTAAAAACGAAAGCACAACAAGTAGATGATGCTTGCCACACATTGAACATACAATTCTACACATGTTCAAGAACGAGGGGGATCTTCAAGAATTCCGAAAGGAAAACAACCGAGCATTTGGCAGTTCTTTTGAAATCATTCTCTTTCCCGAGCAATTTACACTATTTGCCAGAAAATTAGATACACCAACTACCTTAACCAAAACCAAGTTCAAACACAGCCACACAGGGTATATTAATGTGAAGTCGAAGGATCAATACATTCAAATTCTCCACCTGTACTGTTGCGCTTGCACCAGCAAATATGTCTAGAGATTGGCCCTTCTTCTCCGATGAACCATGGATGCTCAGCAACCGCCTCTAGACTTATTCTCATTACAGGATCTGCAAAATAATTAGGTTTAAGTGGAGTTGAAAACGATGAGAACAACTAAAGGATGTGGAAGAATGAATGTGAAAACCATGTATAAATGCATATCATATACTTGTACGTATGTATTTGAAAAAAAACACATGTCTCTTGTAACCTTGGAAAAGTGCATTTTGTTTGTAAAAATACCTATAAAACACGTATATTGCCGAATTTTACTAACAATACGAAGAATACAGTGCTATAAATAGGAGATACTAAACCACCCCACCATAGAACTACAGAAGGGCACTGACCTTTGCAAAGAAACTTTTCAATCAAGTCTTTCAGTAGAGGGTTCAAGTAGTCAGGAAGATTCAAAGTTCCATGGACTATCTGGAAAATTGTCACATATTCCATGTCAGAAAAGAAAATTATAACAGAAGCAACAATCACATTAACAACATCTCAATTGGTGTATTGATTCCCACTCACAATATTGAAAGAAAGAAGAAATGTAATAGTAAACACCTTTTCATAAGTATCCGGGAGATTTTCCCCAAGAAATGGATAATTACCAAGTACCATATAGTACAGGGTGACTCCAAGAGCCCATATATCAGCAGGCCGCAGCTCTTCCACGGTGCGTTAAACCTATGTTAAGAACAGATAATAAGGTAGATAGGCGAATGCTTCTTTTGGCCGGGAGATCTTAACACCGGAAACATCTAAGAAAGAGGGAAAGAGATACCTAAACAGCACTCAGGTGCAGTAAAAACAGGGGTTCCAGGAGTGCGGCTAAGTTCATCATCAGTCATTCTATAAATACAAGTAAAAAAGAAAATAAAAATACAAAGTGAAGGAGAACTTCAATAAATTAAATTAGCCAATGTAACCTGTTACAAACTAAGTTTTAAAGTTGTTCAAATCCAAAACATTTACTCTGTCATTCCAATGGCATAGCAGAAATGAACCAGTTCAGATAAAACAATAAAACGAGAGCAGAAAAAAGATAAATTCCAATTGTCGACGTGATATAAATCCAAGTTATCCAAACATATAGTATAATTTAAAAAAAAAATCCATTTTCGTGATAGTATAATTTAAAAAAATCCAAAATAATCAACGGATTACAAACTTCCAATGGGGTTGCACAATTAATAATTTGAGCAAGATTACGAATCTGATTATATGTGCACGATTGATGTAAGTTTAACTTTCTGGAAATGGATGTTTTTCTGGAATATGTCAAGATTTATCTCTCGAAGTCCAAAACCCCCCACCACCAGGAGCAAGTAAAAAATTTATATTTCAAGTTTTATGAAGACTCACAAAATCAAGGTTGTTTCCAGGGAACAAAAAGAGTACCTCAAAAACTTGGCTGACACTGAAGTCTCCAATCTTCACTTCTCCAGAAGCAGTAACTAAGAGATTGTCAGGTTTAATGTCACCATGAACAATATTCTGTTGAAAATAGAGAAGTTGAATGGTATGATCATATAAAAAAAATAAATTTCAGTGGAAATTATCCCGGATAGCCAGATAACATTTGATTCAATTGTGTCGTTTTCCAAGAATTTATTTCATTTAGCGGATGGGAGGAAACCAAGCATACACAGGAGAAGATAACTGGAATAAGTAATGCAGAAGTAATTATCATGTGAGAGTAAAAAACTACATGGAGCTATTGAAAAGTTTAGCCTGCCAAATAGCAAGTAGCAACAAAAGTATGGTACTAATTGACTTAGACTGTACACAGAATTATTTTAATCCAGTAATAAATGCCTCAATTTTAAACATTCCGTTGAAGATCATAACTACTCCACCGCTTGAGATGCGCGAAGACTTCAAAATTAGTATTTTGAACTTATTCTGGTAACAAAAGAGGCTATTTTCATATCATCAGAGGTTAAGACAACATGGAAAACCAACATAACATGCGTAATTTAGTTACAAACTGATCATGAACAGAAGTTAATGAAAATTGAACCACTCAAAGCAGGTTCTTAATATAATAGCATTATTTGAAGTTCTATGGCATACATGAGCATGGAGAAACATCAAGCCAGATACAATATCCTGTAAATACTTTCATGCAGTACTTTGCCTCAGGCCACCTAGAGGACCAGTAGCTTCATCGATCCATTTACCTTCCATATATTCACGAAGACAATTTTAGTTAGTGAAACCCAACTTCTACACTACCAGATGCGAAAGAAATACCTTCAGATAAATAAAAGAGAGAAATAGCAAAGACAAATGGGAGTCGGGTACCCATATAGAAGTGATTCGTTGTTGGATCATCAATCACCTCAACAAGATTAACAATATTTGGATGGCTCAAAAATTTCATGATCATGACCTGCAAGGCTTAGAGAAGTACAAATGAAAGCTGGGTTATAGGATCTTCAAACAACAACCAGGTTCGTATTATCCATGGATGGAGGAAATTTTTTTTGTACATCCTGGTTATAGCATCTTCAAGACTAACTCTCAATTGATCCATCATCAGCATTCACTAAACTTTCATCACATTGTGAAGAATAGTATAAAAACTACTAGCTCATGCTTTCTGTTTTTCTAATAATACAAAAAAACTATGATCTTATACATCAAGTACTTAAAACTATCATTAGTAAGAGAAGCGGAAAGCAAGAACATCTTGAAGTAAACTACTCAATTTCCAACCAGATGGACATTGTACCGAGGCACAACTTACCTCACGAAGAACGTCAGTCATAGCAGCTTCTGAAGGGGCCACCCGCAGTTTCAGCAAGTGAGACTTGTGGAAGCCCTGTGTTAAAGTTGAAACAGCAATTAAAAATAATATAAGATACAATTATTAGGAGCCTCTCAAAACATAACTGAATAAGTTATCTATCGACTATAGTAGTAGATTATAATATTCAGTATTATATAGCTACAACATTCAGAAGGCATGTTTAGATTACATTAATTCAAAGATATCCCTTGAACTGTAATGAAAAAAATGGATGTAAGAATAAGAAGTTTCAAGTACACAAATAAGCCGGTAGGCATGTCAACCTTTATTGCATAATGCTTCTGATCAACTTTGCTCCGGTAAAGGACCTGTTATAGTCTAAAGATGTAAGATGACAAAGAACATATGCAGAAGAAAAGAAAAGGAGTAATCGCACGTTGATCGATGAGCTCACCACTTTTGCGTAACTACCTTCACCAATCTTACATTCACGGACATACTCATTGACCATCTTGTTTCCATCTTCATCCTTTAAAAATAATGAAATAGAATTTAGACAAACATAGATAACTTGTTGGCGAACCTTACAACCCACGAGACAAACCACTGATGCATAAAGCTAGTCCATTAAAGATTTAATGTCTAGGGCATCTGGTCAAATTTAATAACTGTGACTGAGTCTTTACGATACAAACTTGCGCATTCTATAATCTAAAAACCAGATGCAGAATCAATAAACTATATATATTAGGGAAAATTTAGCCAACAAAATCGCATATTAACAACATTTAGGGAAGATATTAAAGTAACAGCTTTTCCTTTTGCACTCATGCCAATTTTCATAACATTAACCAAAGTTGTATAGGACGCCAACTTATATTGCATAAAAATAGCTCATCATTAAAGTATACATCTTTCTATTGCCCACCATCCACCTGGGTTCCACACTTCTTCATAGCTTACAATAGACTATTTTTCTTCAATTTGGAACTTATTTAGGACTTCAGATAAGAGTACTTTTAATGAATTACTAACCGATGAGCTCAAGAATAACAAATAATCAATACAACTTTAGATAAGAGTACTTTTAATGAATTACTAACCTCCAAACATATAAGTTCATGTGACTCCTTGACCGCTATTTCCCTGCAGATTAACCCCTTTAGAATTTTCCCCCTGATAATCTCTTCGGATCGTTTAACTGGGCTGTGAAATTCAGTCTCCTCATTTCCCTTATTAATTGAATGATCATCATAAGAGCTCTCCTTCTCACCGTCTTCAACCTTGTCATCAAACAATGGTTCACCCAAGCTCCAAGAATCCTTCACTTTACTAGGCTTTACAGAGAATGCAGACCCGAAACAACCACAACGTTCCATTTCTGTCACTTTCTGCACTGAATTTCTTTTGGCTGACATGGTCATAACACTATCTTTATGACTCACAATTCACACCAAAACATGCATACTTGATCACAGAACTTGATACACACAATAATTGACAAAAATAATATTTGAGTAACCTATCACAAAATTTGTGGGACCCATATTTGACCAAACATCAGACACCACCATCATAAATCAACTTGCACAAAATCATCCAATATAGGAACATATTTTAACTTAATGTTAGAAGATAACGTTCTATGTAAAGGATTGATGTGACTCGTTCTTCAAGATCCATTCTAAGTAAATGATTGATGTGACTCAGGCTTCGTATTGCTGATTGGCTTCAGGACGTCAATCAGCAATACGAATAAGCAGCAAATCTTATTACTGCTTTGTGGTTGTGGATTAAAGAACAACATTTTAACAACTCCAGCTTATGGTTAAAGAAACTGAAACACCCCAAGTGGAATAATGCCCTCCTCCATTAAGCATTAATACGACCTTCATCCCTAAAAGAAGTGTCTAATTTGATTTACACGATCAAATTTAAAACTTCATGCATTAATTAGCTCGCATAACTTTGATTTTAATCAAAATTTATCGTGTTCCAAAACTAGACAATCATTTTGAGTACCAAATATCTGCAATTATTCCTGTAGATGTCGCCTCACTAATACCATCAAAAGAAAAGTTAGAACGGTTAACATCATCTCTGCAAAAATTCAACAATGATGTGTAAATGATCAATTTCAATAATGCAATGTACTACCTCCACTCTGTTTTTCAATTGTCAAAATTAACACATTTTAATATATTTAAATCAAACTTGCATTTTTTTTCACAGAAATTATACAACATACAGAGTAGCCTAAAAGAATATTCAGGTTTAAATTTAAAAAGTCAGGCCATTCAATTTCAATGGACAATCAGCGACAGAGGAAAACTTAATAAGATGCAAAAGAATCCAGGCTTAGGATGCCAAGATGTGCATAATTGCACATTACAGAACAACAATTACAATAATTTAAAGAATCGAGCTTAGGATATAAGATGTGCATAATTGCACATTACAGAGCAACTTAATTACAATAATTTAAAGTACCAAATTTGGAGAAAAAAATACATAATGGCTGCTAAACAATACCATTATGAAAGTGGACAATATTTTTGGGATGAATTGATAAAAACTAGATTATGGAAAGGAACCAAATCCAATCGAATTCGAATGAATATATAAATAAAATATTAATGTAGTAAGCTGCATTTAGAACCGAGCTGGTTTAGCATGGAGTTGAAATCAACAGTGTGAATTAGTAATAAATAGATTTATACTTTGTCAAAATTTTACATGGGAACTAGGACCCCTTTTATTGGATACTCCACATTTATATACTTATAGAATCATTATAAAAATAACAAATCAATTGCGGATAAACCTAATTACATTGTGACAATATTTTAAACATGAATTGAATCAGATTAAGTTCGGTCCGAGTTGTTCAACCAGTGATTCAGTGAACAAGACTAATTTAAAGTGAGGTGTTAAACATAAGAACTAATCTACCGAAGAATAATTAATGTAAATGTTTTAAAAAATGCAATCTGTATACTTTTGAATTAGTCAAAAACTTTCATTGTTCTAGGCTCAGAGGGTTAAAAAGGGTGAATGCCATTAATTAGATTACTCTAGGTGAAATATAATTCCAAACAAGTTGACTAATATTCATCCAGATTTTGAAAATTAACAAATTTGAATTTTTTTTTGCTAACTATTATACTTAGAGAACAATGTTAATTACTTGAGAGAAATATATCTCCATTGAGACTATATCTCACTTGAAATTCAATGTCGGAGGTGCGAGAGATGAATATGTAGCCTATGAAGCCATGTGCTCGTCTAGATCGATCTTATTCACCACAATTCCACAAAACAAAACATGTCACTAAAAGGTACTTTACGACCCTAACATTTTAAAAAAATACAATTGCATTATATGTATGGTTCAAAGTTTTGATTTCGGACATAGTTTCGAATTGTAAAAATAAGAAACGTTTCGAAAATATTATAGAAACATCTAAGAAACAATGTAAAATCTTTAAAAAGTAAGTTAATTTATATACACTTAAAGATATATTTATAAACATAATAAATATAAATATTCAACCTCATTAATTAGAATTAGAAATGAAATAAAACATTTTCAAATCAAAATTATGTAATTTAAAATAATTGAAATAAACTTTAATGAAATTTTGAACTTTGAAATAAAATGTTTTTCATAATTGACGAAAATATATATACAATTTCAATTTGAGCGAATTAATGTACAATAAATATTATCCGTTGAGAAAATTTTTAAGTCATAATATATTGAAACTTCTATCTAGTAGGGACATCATGCCAAAAAACATATTTTAATCTTCCCAATCTCAAATTGATATTGCAAAGTAAAAATTTCTAATCTTATCAACATTACACAAGTCTACAATATTAATCTCAAAATAATAATGTGCGATATTATCGAACAACAAATTAAAAAAAAATCACATAATCTAGACAATAACATAAATACACTACTACATTTTTTATCTAATGCAACGGTAAAAAAGTAACTAATCTGGCGCCCTCCTCTTACTTAGTTGCATTGCTTCGCTATCTGGCTTATTTATTCAACTAAGCGGATTGCAATAGGCGATCTAATGCAACGACTTATATGAAACCGTTGTATTAGGTGTAGCTGATAGTTGCAATTAGTGATCTAATGCAACACTTATATGAAATTGTTAGATTAGATATAACTTAAGTTTTAAATTTTATTCCCTCCCAAAATTCACCATTTTTCAATATTGAATATAAATGAGTATTATGGGTTTCTAATGGGGAAATACTATACACATCATATAATGTATAGCGTTTTTTAGAAGTAAAATACCATTTTCGCGTCTAATTAAAACTTTCTTAATTAGTACACTTAATAATAGAGGCAAAAATGTACTTTCATTCCTTAAAAATATTATTTGATGATTATTATTGTAAGAACTTCGTGCAAATTCTTGTAGGCTTAGGAAGTTTTTAAAAGCATAATAATTACATAGATCCTCCATTGAATCATCAATTTTAAATAATTTTGATCAATAATAAATAGGAACTTCATAGATAAGAAAAGGATATTTATGGATTAATTTTAATATAAAAATATAATTTAATGCTTGAATAAATGTCTTCAAAAAATATTTTTGAGGGTTTACGCCTAGAGTATGGATTAAACATTTGGTGTTTTTATGCTACTCTTTGACTATATGTAAAGATTGGTGTATGATGATAGTCATTTTTCTTATAAATTTGATCTGTTCTTCTTAGAGACAAGTGAATTGTAATATTCATATTCAGTGATTTATTTACATGGGAACTTTAAGCTTAGCACATTAGAGAGCTCATAGAAGTTTTAAACTTTTCTAATGTTCGTCAGTCGTAACTTACATCTATATAATTGCAGCTAGATGTGACTTATATCTATATATACGCATGATAAATAATTTGTTTCTATTTTATTAATAAAGTGTTTTGTGTGTTTTCTTTTTTTATCTATTCGAAAGGTATTCTTTATTTTGACATGTACAAACCTTATGATTTTGAGGAAAATGTAAACCGGGAACATTCGAAGATCAATACAAAGATGGTGTTGTAGAAGAGAAGTTTCTTTACGAGACATAGTTATTTTTGTATTACTCCTTAGTTAGGAACACTTGCTAATTTATCTAGTATAGAAGTATCCAATTTTTGTATTATGTCTAAAGGAAACTATATATTGTATTATAGATTTTATATCAATGAAATTCTATTCGTATTTATTATACAATTCATTTAAATATGTATTGTTCGATTCATTTAGATACAATTTATATATTAAATGATTTATTTAAATTATTTAATTGATATACCGTTGCAATTGGGTCAAAAGACTCTTGCATTAGTTATAAAGCTAATGCAACGGTTGTAATAATAGGCCGTTGCATTAGTTATAGGGCTAATGCAACAATTGTGTAAATTATCAAAAACCGTTGCAATATGGTCAAAAGGCGTTGCATAGACCTAATGCAACGCAAGCGGATGCAACGGTAGCTAGCCATTGCATTAGGTCTAATGCAATTGTTTATTGGTCCTAATGCAATGGATTTTGGCGTTGCATTAGATCAGAAATGTAGTAGTGATATTTAACTATTCGTTGTAAACAAACTAAATTTGAAATTACATTAAAGTTTCGTTTCTATAAATTCAAAAATAGAAACTTTAAACATTTAGAAAATTTGATCAATGATTATATGATAAGTGCTTCAGAAAGTAACATACCAATTTATATGATATATGATAAATGATTCGACGATGATGTATTTATGTGAAATAGTATGTGATAAAATTTGTTGGCATGTTTTTATTAATATTTTTTCAACATCAATATGTCCAATACTTTCGTAGAGTCAGTCTTTTGTTTAGATGAGCTAATAAGGAAGTTGGATAGATACGCCTAAAATTGGAGCCATGTTTAGATATTCTGTTGATCACTATAGATCCTTGAATTATATTATGACATCCATTGATGATGATAGATTGATAGAATGCATGTGACATATAAATAGTTTGACATGGTCACGAAACATTAGTAATTTTTTATTACAGTAGTCAGAGTACACTATTATAAATTTCAGACATATCGAACTCAAAGGAGACGAGCTTGATGAATCGACGATCAGTACTCTCATTCAGCACACATTATTTATTCTCTATATAAAGCCTTCTTCACATCTTGTTGATTCTGGAAATTATGGGACGATGTAACCTGCATAAGGAACATGACAAGTTATCATTACGAAAATTCTTCAAAAAATAACAATGGGATTGACCTTATTTAGTCATCTTATTTCCTCCATCTCCAAAAAATCATTTAGTTCTAATTTTATATGAATTGACTTTTAATTTTTTTAAATTAATTTTTTTTTAAAATGTCGTAAAATATTTTGTGAAAAACATACAAAATAGTTTTCTCAAACTAATTTTTTATTATTTGTTAACATGATAATTTGATTAGAATCATCAATGTTGTATGTATTAATTAATATTGTAAAATTTGTTAATTTTGATTATTAAGAGATTAAAATGAATGGATGAATTTTTAGGGATAATAAAGCTAGTATAATTTTATCCAAAAAGTTGTCGAATTGTTAATTTCACTTTGTATCCTGAGCTTTAATCCTCATGTTAAGTTGAATGAACCAGTTAATCTTTATCATTAGATATGTATTGAATCTAATTGAGTAAACTTTAGGATATAACAATTGGACAGAAGTACTTTTTTTCTGAAATGGAATAGAACATTTTTTTTTGGGAATTAAAATAATCAGGATATAACCAACAACAAGAATGATTGTCAAGTTAAATTTCAATTGATCAAAATAAACATAATTTCTGGTTTTATTGATACACCCATATACATAACTTTAATTTGAATGAAAATTATTATGTTGATAAAAAAATATTGAAAAATACTATATTTTCATATTTTTTGTATAACCAATTAACATATACTAATTAAATGAAAGTCATTTTGATAAAACTAAAAACATGACAATCAACTATTAAAATTTAAAACTTTAAGACATATCCTTTTGAGATAAAGGCATCAATAATTAGTCTTGCCTTTGATTGATAAATTAAATTAAGAAATGTCAAACGGGCTTGAGAGTACAATAACTTACGGCCACACTTTTTCCCGGCTTGTCTATTCCGAATGTTGCATCGCTTAGGAATGGCGATACCAACGGCAGGTTTGATACCGGCCTGGCTTGCTATTGGGGACAAGAGGACCGCACACAAGCATTTGGGTGCGGTCCTAATTAATGCGTTAACCTTGGAGCAGCAAGCCGGAGCAACTTTTGCTCTGGGGTTCTGAGCTGCTCCAAGGCAAGGACTTAGGCTTAGTGCAGCAGACCGAATTGGCGTCTTTCCGCAAGCATTGCCTCCTCCTCCTCTGCCTCGTCCGGCTGCCGCAGCTGCTAAAAGCATATAAGAAACAATAATGCATGTTACGAATGAGCAAATTGTTAGCTGATGGGTAGCCATTTTCTTGAATATTGTATGGTTCTTTAATCTTTACACTGCCCTTGATACATATTTATAGGAGCATTTGCTTGGTGCTAGTGTGAACATAGAGTATAGAGGAAAGTTAACCTTTTCCGCTAGTGGGGTGGTTGATATTGGTACGTGGTTTTTTTATGTTGCAAGGTGTCATGAAACTATTTTCCCTACAACAATGTAATGATTCGGAAGTGAATTCACTTCACCAAGGAGAATGAAAATATCCCCTTTGCCATCAAGGAAATAAGATATTAGCTATCAATTTTTATAACATTCTTTATTATAGTATTTGCTTAACATCATATATATGTCATGTTTATAATTTTTAATCAATTTATAAAAGTTAATATAACTCAAAAGAGTTAATTGCCAAAATAATCCTACATAGTGAGCACGAGTTGCATTTTGATCCTAGATAGTGATACAATTGTTACATTTTGGTCCTCAAACAACAGTCTCCATTTAAACTTAACGGAAAACTTGTGTCATTATTGGGGATCAAGCTGCAACAACTATGTCACTATTAGGAATCAAAATGCTACTTTGTCATTATTGAAGACCAAAGTAAAACTCATGTTCTAGAACCATTTTCACAATTAACTCTAACTCAAAATTTCATACAAAAATTAGGAGATGATCCGCAATAGCTTAAGACATTATCAATATGATAGGATCCCAAGAAAGGCCTAGGCCCACACGAGGTTCTATTGGCCCAACTAGAGCAAACTTTCATCCCCCAAGTGCATCTACCCGAAATTTGATCTAGTGCTAACATTAATATGGTGCCAACGGTGTTAACTTTCTTAAATGTTAATTGGTCTATTATTAAAGTTGGTCGGGATTTATCAGAGAGTTGATCATCGACCTGGTGCGACTAACAATTACAGATGTTTATCGGTCAACATAAAAATTCATAGGGTAATAAAATCATCCTTGAATTTTTTCCTAAGAAACATCGAGGAATAAAGAGGGTTGCAACGAGTCCGATATTGATTACTAAATTAATATTTAGTGATAATCACTAATAGGGCAATATAGTCATTTATCACAAGACCTAACTGCGCTGTCGAGGGTGATCTTGAAAGAGCACGTAAAGGATAGGGAGGGACGGGAAAAAATTGGAGGTTTTTTCACACACCCACGACCAATGTTGCAATTCAATTAAGGTAAAAATAAGGCAAGAATCATGCAATTGATTTCCTGTCTGAAAAAATCCAAACTAAGCAAAATAATCAGCAGGCAAAAATCTCAAAATCATTCATTTCGTATCAAGACAAATAAAAAAACCATTTGATGTGACGGATTTTGGCGAAGGCCTCCCCTGCTTGGTGCGAGGTCACCTCTATCTCCTACATCCATTTCCCTTAGTTCTACTGTTGGGCGCAGTGCGGGGTGTCGGCCTCGCCTCGCTGAGCTCTGCGGGGCCTTGGCAGTTCTGCAGACGGATTAATGAGGACGAGGTCGGTGTCGCTACCTCCCAATGTGACTACGGGCCCTTAATACTAATTCTGGTTTCTTTGTATTTAGTTCAGTGGCATTAGAGAATGTCTCGATGTGCTCAGAATTACTAGGCCAAGACCGAAGTCGATTGCGATCACTTAGTATTGACCTAGTATTGTGTGGAAAAAGACATTACCTTGCAAAGAAATAAATGAAGGGGTATTTATAGAAATACCAAAGGCTTCGAGGAGATGGTGACAACATCGGCTCCTTTGTCTTGACAAATATCCCTTAGAGGACAAATGGACTCTTTTAAATGTCCTCTTCTCCCATTGGGCTTAGGAAGTGGCTTCCCACGGGGGTCATTATCTTTTTGATGGTTCAATCCCTTTTTCCGCACCTCTAATCGCCATGCATTACTCGTCTAAAGCGGTGTTATATTTTACGATTCGGCGATGAGGATAACGTCTGAGGGGTTTTAGTTCAAGGAACATATAGTGGGGAACCCTGAGAATGAAGAGGGAGAGGTTTTTGCTGCCAACGTCTTGGCGGGCCCTCTTGTAGGAGCCTCTAAAGGTTCAAAGACCCCCCCAGTTAAAAGCGAGTGGCTGATGGCGAGGGTGAAGAGGAAGCCTAAAATGTCGAAGATGCCCCAATTGCTTGCTAGAGTCGAGGGGTGCCGAGGCGTGCGATGCGATCCGGTGAAAGTTCCCAGACCCTCGAGGGGTTTGTGCTTGAGAACAACAAGAAAGCGTGGTTGCAAGGGTCATCTTCGACACCTCAGCGACATTACTCCCGTCCGTCGAAGGTACAAATGCGAGTTCCCCTAGATGGCGAGACCCAGGCACTCCGTTTGGAAGAAGATATACCTAAATGTACGGGGAGAATTTTAAACTACGGGATGCGGTTGAGGCGTCGCCCTTTATCCAGTCTGCAATTGATTGTGCCCCGGTCAAGCGGGTTCACTTCGCACAGGCAACATTGACAGCCTTCCAAGTGGGGTGTTTGTCCGTCGGGGTGGTGCCCAATGTCAATCTTTTCTCGAGGATTTTCAACGTTGTTCATCAAGGGGTCCTGTCCTACTTTCACATCAGACCCGGGGTGAAGAATATGCTTTATTCTGAGAAGCTGGGGAAAGGTGAAACACAGTGTCATAGGTATTTATTCTTCATGAAGGACGCATTTTCGATGATGGTACACTTAATTTTGTATGAACTACACCACCCTCGAGTTCGAGGATGCAGGGGCCCACTTGAGCGGGTTCGAGCTGGTCGGCGACTTTCCCGAAACCCGCTTCCTTAAAACTTTCTGTGACCCTGACGTGGTCATAAAAGCGGGTTTGTGCAAAGGACCCAATCGTTTCCCCAACATGACACTAGGTTCGATTGCTCGTCTGTCTTCTATATATATATATATATATATATTCATGCTGATATCTCCATTAAGTTGTAGATAAATTGCTTCTCTCGAAAGTGGACACCGCCCTTACCCCTGGACAAGTAAACTACAAGGCGATAGTATCGGGGGCCTCATTGATGCAACAAGTCATGGGATCGAAGGGTTCCCTATCGGCCCCCTCGTCTTCGAAGGGTGAGCAAGAGAGCCGGCTCCCGTCGAGGGGCTCACGGGGTGTCTACGACTCTCGAGGTCTCGTGCGGGAGAACCCCTCGAGAGGCCTCGATTCCTCGCCCGTTCAATGCATATGGTATCCGGGGAAGCCTCATCAAGAAAAACCCTCGTCTCCTCGTCACTCCCCTGACCCCTCCGTGGGTTTTATGGCCATCGGATCCGAGGATGGATACAAGAGTAACCACCCCTATTTCGTGGATACTCATATGTACTCCCGCCGAGTTAAGGTGACCCGATGATTGTCTACCGGCCACGTCCACTTTTTAGGCTGGATATGTTTAAGAAGCTGCGTCTTGGAAGCGAGGATTCTTAGGCGATGAAGGTTCCATGCCTTTCGCCTTCTGCTTGGTTCGCATTATCGATTGAGGGTAAATATTCTCTTCATTTCTTTACTTTTCTTCATTTGGTGACACGAAGGCTGCAGCGATGTCTCTTCAGTGGGCTGAATCTGCGAGGATCAATGAGGAGTTTGAGCAGGAGAAGTCTTCTATCGGAGAGTCAATAAGGAGGATTAGAGAAGAGAGACTCCGCCCTCGCCAAGAAGGAGAAAGCCATACTGAAGTGCGATAACCTCATTCGTCGTCAAAAGAAGTTGATCTTCGACCATGCCGCCTCCGAAGGGAAGCTCAAGTCTGAAATGGACATCCTCAAGGATAACTCTCAAAGGACAGCCCTCGATTTTGAGAAGATCAAGATCGAGCTATCAGTGATCGATTGGATGATTTACCTTGTTGAAGGAAAACTTGAACTCCCGCCTTTTCTTGGCCGAGAACTCTGCCGCCTCGGTACATTGAAGACTTGAGGGAGGCGGTGGTATGTAGAGATGTTGAAGGGAACACATCTACTATTCTTAGGGATTTTTGTCAAAACGTTTCTACGGACTTTCCCGGTATATCATCTCACTTTAAAGTATATTTTCGGTTTGGGGATATTATGTAGTGGGCTTTGATGATATCCCCGATAGCGAGGGCGAGGATGTGGGAGCCGATGATGGAGATAGTAATGCTTCCAAGGAGAGGATGCGAGAATAGCTTGCATCGCTTGTAGTATTTTATTATAGGTCCCGGCTTTTGTAATATATAATTTTTCTTTCATTAATGATTACCAGGGCCTATCTGACGAAGTCTTGAGTCCGTGCTTGTGTAACTTTTGTTTTAGTAATGAGAATGCACTTATTTTAGGCTTCAAATAAAATTTCAACTATCCATCAATCTTCTCATCGTAATTTCTTTTTACTTATTATCCATGATCCTACGTACCAGTTAATCTGTGCCCGCCTTTATGATGGAGTTTACTAAATTCTTTAGTAAGTCCTCTGATAGTAGTGTCATTAGTTTATTCATTACCTCCCGACTATTTCAGTGATTAGTCGAATGTATGATTTTGAACTACTTCTCCGATTTTCCCGAAAAAACCCCCACTTTAAGGGATCGGTAGGTTAGTGGAAGGGATAAAAGATTTAGAGAGATCATTCTAGCCTCACGTGCAGTGTTTATTTTAAAAATGACTTGGTCACTTGTAACTACTTCCTCAGTTTGGGCGAGGGAAATAGTTAAAACTATTTAATTAATCTGAATGACATGGTCATTTTTTAAGATCTTCCTCGTCTGGTGCGAGGGGAAATAGTTAGAACTATTTGTGAATCCTAAATAAACACGGTCATTTTAAGATCTTCTCGTCTGCGTGCGAGGGGAAATAGTTAGAACTTATTTAGCAGTCTAAATGACATGGTTATTTTAAGATCTTCCTCGTCTCGTGTGAGGAAAATAGTTTGGAACTATTTAACGAATCTAAATGACATGGTCATTTTTAAGATCTTCCTAGATGCCGATGCGTGGGAAAATAGTTTGGAACTATTTAATGAATCTAAATGACATGGTCATTTTTAAGATCTTCCTGCGTCTTGTGCGGGGATAGTTAGAACTATTTAGCAGAATCTAAATGACATGGTCATTTTAGATCTTCATAGATCTCGTGCGAGGGGAAATAGTTGGAACTATTTAATTAATCTAAATGACATGGTCATTTTTTAAGATCTTCCTCGTCTCGATGCGAGGGAAATAGTTTGGACAATTTAATGAATCTAAATGACATGAACTTTTCCCTTTGTTGATCCTGAAGTTATTACAAAAGATGAGGAAGATAGTACTTTTCAGACAAAATACTTCTTGAGGTAAATCCCATGCCATGTGTGGTCGATGGGCCTTCCAGAGAGTTCCTCGAGCTCATAGGTTCCAGGTCCTATAACTCCCTTAATTCGGTAGGGCCTTCCAGCTGAGGACATTACGATTCTTAGGATGACTCGCTATGACACTCGAAGCAGATCTCCGCATTAGAATTGGCCCCATTCTTGACCCTTCGGTGCATCGAGACATCGCTTAGCTTATGCTCTTGCATCCGAATCAGTGCTTGATCTCTTAATTCATCGACCCGATCAATATTTTCTCTAAGGCGTTCGTCATTTTTGTCTTCCTTATAGCTGATCTGCCTAATATTAGGCGAGCTGAGCTTCCGATAGGTATGCGATTACCCGGCTCAGACTTAAAATTTGAAGGGGTTTCGCCCGTTGAGTTCGAGGCGTCGTTAGATAAGACCATAGAACCACGTGTTTTGTACCAACGGCACCTTTGTTTTGAGGAGATTTTCTTAATTCCCATAAATATGAATTAAGTTATTACTTCCATTTTAAATCTAAAATTATATTGAGGATAACATACGGGGGGAAATCGTTGCTCGATTCCCAGTCTGGTGCACATTTCCTTGAGAACCCTCGAATCAAATTGTGGCATTATGCGAGACCCGGGATCCTGGGGACCCCATATCGAGGAAATGTGTGTTTTCCATATAAAATCCTCGATGGGCAGGTTGTGGTTGTTCTAGAGGCGGCTTAATTACTCTTGAAGTAGTCCACTGCGACCATAGCATCTTTATACTGTTGGTAGTTTGAAAGCGGCCTCTGGTCTATGCCCCACATGGCAAAAGGGATTGGACATCTGAGGGGGGACATCTACGTATGAGTTGTCGGGGGAATCGGTGAATCTTCGGCATACATCGCACCTCTTTACATACTCCATCGCATCTTTCATGATGGTGGGCCAATAGTACCCTGCCCTGGTAATTTTTAAGGCCAAGGAATGTCCATATGGTGCCCTGAGGCGTGTCACTATTGTACCTCGTATACCTCGTATAAGGTGTCTATCACGGCCACCGAGACAGAAAAGAGGTGGTGCGAGGGTGAGCTGTTTATATAGTCATCTTATATCATTAGAACTTTTGGCCCGACCACCTTCACGGACTCTATCTTTGTCGGCGAGTTCCCATTTGACATCATCATTTGTCGGGCTCCTCCAATCCGGTACCTCTTCTAAGACCGGGAGTGTCTTGCACTCCATGTGGATGGGATGTTCTCTGACCTCAACATGAACACCTGAAGGTAGGTCCTCAAAGTAAGTGGTCGCCAACCTGGAGAGGTGGTCCGCATGCTCATTTTGTGCCCTGGGAATGTGTTCGAGTAGGATGTACTCGAACCCTTACTGATAGACAGCATACTAGCATGATATTTGTGAGTCCTAAACAACTCCCACAATCTCCCCTAATTTGTTCAATTACTAGTTTCGAGTCTCCTTGAACTAATAGCCAGCGAATCTTATTTGTTTAATGATGTCACAGACCACAATGACCATGGCCTCATTTCGGGTTCATTGTTGGTTGCTTTAAAAGAGAACCGAAGGGCGTATTCAAATACCTCGCCTTCGGGCCCTTCTATAAGAATTCCTGCCCCGGATCCCTTTTCATTGCTTGCTCCATCTACATGTAATTTCCATCCAGGGATTTCCTCAATTCTCCCCTCTCGAGAGCCCGGGATTTCCTCCGGGACCCAAGCGGTACATTCCACAATGAAATCGGCTAGAGCCTGTGCCTTTATACTAGTTCGTGGGGAATAGCGGACTTCAAACTCACTCAGCTCGATAGCCCAAGTGGTCAACCTCCCCGTCAACGAGGGATTGGACATGATCCTCTTAATGGGTTGATCCGTCATTACTTTGATAGGATGTGCTTCAAAGTATGCTTTAAGCTTTCTCACGGTGATGATAATAGCGAACACAAACTTGTCAATTAAGGGATATGATTCCTCCGCCCTATGGAGAACGTGACTCACATAGTAAATAAACTACGAATGCCTTCTTGGCACCACTTACTAGGACACTGGATTCTTGTCCCTCGGAAGCGGCGTCACAATTGCAACTCTTGGCTCCCTCCGGCCTTGTTAGTAGTTTCGGGGATCCCAGGTAATTCTTTAACTCTGCGAAGGCTCCCTCGCATTCTTCATCCCAGAGAAAAAGTTCCTTGGAGGCTTGTCGAATTTTCCTGAAAAATGGGAGATTTTGATCGTCAGACTTCGAGATGAACCTACTGGGTGCCGCTAAAGAGTAGAGGCCATACTCCGTTATGAAAGCTATTTTTTCTTGGTCGTCGTCATATAAGAGTATCTGATGGTACCCTCGAAGGGCATCTAGGAATTTGAAGACCTCGTGTCCAGCGCTTCCATCGACCAACCTTCCCAGGCAAGGTAGGGGATAATAGTCTTTTGGGCATGCTTTGTTTAAATTGGTGAAATTAGTGCACATCCTCCACTTATTGTTGGATTTTTTAACCATGACCACATTAGCTATCCATTTGGGGAACTGAAGTTCTCGGATTGCCTTTGCCTCTATTAGTTCCTCGACCTCCTTTTGTATGGCGAGGTTCTTTTCATCTGAAAAGTTTCTCTTTTTTTGTTTGACAGGCCTAAAAGAGGTGTCCACGTGCAAATGATGAAGAGAGTTCACGTGTACACCCATCCTCGGTCCCAATGCAAAATCTCAGCGTATTTACCGCAATAGTTGTATCAGTTCCTTGCAATGGGTAGGAGGATGTTCGTGCCACAATGCGAAAGTCTTGGACTTCTGCTCATCCCGAAAACGGAATCGAATCTAGCTTTCCTCATGGGGTTCTAAATGCTTATCAGCTTCCCTTCTTTTCTTTTGGTCGTTATCTTTATTAACTTCTTGAATCCTCAAAACAGGGGTATGGGCGTCCCTAGTTCTTTTCTGTCGAGGGGTATGTTAAGAGAGACACCCCTCGGTATTGAAAGCTGAAAGCACACCCTCGCCTTTGCGGTCTCGATATTTCTCCCGCCCCTCCTTGTGGGGAGCTTGTTTAAGGTGGAGAGGGGGCTACCGCTCTCGAAGGGTGAGGAGGCTTCCCAATAGGCCGTTGTATGAAGGGTCTGGGATATCTACGACCATAAAAGAGGCCCTCACGGTTCCAGTAAGTTCGGGGTCTTCTCCGATTGTCAAATCCAATTCGGCTATTCCGGTTGGGTACACAGAATGTCACCGTAACCCGATGAGGGTGTGGACTCTTGATGGAAATACTATGGATATAGAGTATAAATACAAATCCATAATTCAGGGATCTTAAAGTGTGTACTACATTATTAAGCAAAAACATATATTTAATATACGAATAAGCAAATTGCTTGCATTGCGGCGGGTAATTCCACTAAAGTTCCATAGCGGCACCAATTCACAAAGTGAATTTGACTTTCCTAAACTCCTTGTTGTAATATCAATCGTATGATATCTCTAGTTGGTCCACACCAGGAGAGGTTGAATCAAGAACCAATTTATGCTAGTAAACAAGGATGAACAAAAACAAAAAACCCAAGAAAAATTCTTGGAGAATTTCGGCCAAGGAAGGCACTACTTTAGGGTTTTTTTTTGATTAAAAAGATTTCTAATTCTTTTTTTCATAGAAAACCCTAAAGTTTTCTTATATAGGGTTAGGTTAAAACAAGCCCGATAAACAACCCGTTAAGTATTAGCTTGACTTGTTAACTCTATTAGTTTGTTAAGACACTAATGAGTTGTTAATGAGTTGAACTATTTAATTAAGCTAATTAAATAATGTGAGTCGATATCAATAATCTTTCAAGTTATTGATAAATACTAAAATTACTCGAACCAATTAAATAACTATTTTTAATTGATTCTATTCGTTCAATCGATATTCTACATAAAATATAGAACCCTTGTAATTGAGAAATACATTTCTCAATATACAGTTCTCTTTAATTTCATACATGAAATATAACTCAACGTCACTGTATGTGTGTGACCTTCTAGGCTCAGATAATAGTAAGTTGTATAATAATAATAATTGACCAATTACTATTATTATAACGATTAATAGTAAGATCTAGGAATCGCTCATAACACTCTTAAATTATCATGAGAACCCGCACTAGTAATATCTGATTACTAAGTTGAACACTAAGTTACGATAATCACATTTAACCCAAGCGGTAAATGAATTGATACACAATTATTACTTAGCGGGCATAATAAATGGAATCAATTCTCATTGATTTCCAACCGGATGCGGTTTCAAATGTTTGCGAGAAGTCCTAATCGATGTAAGCTTGCAAATAGAGGATGTAGTCGAGCTCCACGTATCCTGACTTATTCGAGGCGACCACAAAATTAGCGATGATAGGGCTAATAACCAAAGGATAGTCGTGGGGAAGTTCAAGTCCCCCGAGCTCGCTTTCCAAGAAGGTAATGGGTTCTCTGTCTATAGTTGTAATTGGAGCTAAAGCATACCGCGGACCTCGCGCATCTTTCTTGACGTTCGGTGTCGGCCTCTGCTATACCTCCAAAAATAGTATCTACCCTTGCCGTTATGCAAAGGGGTATCAGTCGTCTTTATTAATATGTACATTCTGGCGAGAGGGAGGTCCTGCTCTTTGCGCAAGGGGCTACCTTTGTCTCTTCTTACGAACTCCTTCAGTTGCCCTCGGCGAATCAATTTTTCAATCACCGCCTTCAACAGCCGATATTCGTCCGTTTAATGGTCATGATCCTTGTGGTACTCGCAATATTTCTTCTCATCCCTCCGATTCGGAGGGAATTTTATTTTGTGGGGTTTAGGAAGTATCCTCTTGTCTTCCAATTAGGAGTAAATTCTTCCCACAGGTACCCTTAAGGGGGTATAAATTAGGGCTCTGGAATTCTGTTGTCTTTCCTTAACTTCTTACGGGACCTTTCCCCACGTCTTACGATTGTCTCCCCACCTTGGGCTTTTGGAGGCGATCCCACACTCGACTCCTTTTTGGGCATTTTTTACGCAATTCATCTCTTGCCTTTGACCCCTCCGTTTTAAGAGAATATTCCTCAGAAAGAAGCTTCACCTCTTCCAACTTGATGTATTGAATGACGAGTTTAGATAGCTCATTTCGAGTGTTAGGCGGTTCGACATCAATTTACGCTTGAGGGAAGTATCTCAATCCGTGGAAAGAATGAGATCATCGTCACTTTTTCGTTGGCCGTTGGTATATTGGTTGCCACTTCTTCAAATCTCGTGGCGAAACTTCTCAATGTCTCCCCCGGTTTTTGTTGTATCTCCATAAGGGTTCTCTCGTCCTCATCAGCCACTATGGACGCCCCAAACTTGTCCATGAACAGATCCACGATGTCTTGCCCGGCCGGTCGATGGAATCGGATAACTTATTGGAACCACTTCAAAGCTTTGTCGACAAGTTGCCGGGAATGCCCTCGCATGTAACGACATACTAGGTCGTATGCCCCTGATGTTAGAGTGGAGTCCCAAATCACGGACACTAGGTCACCCAATCGATGGATGAGCTCAATTTTAAAAAGACATGTCTTGAAATAACTCAATAAAAACAATATACAAGCCCGATAAAAATAATTTTTCAGAAAAAGAATCCATCATTGGTATTCCTAACCACATAATAACAACCGACATACAACACCTTTCCCGGTACAAAATATCAACTTACAACGAGAAACCCAAAATAACAACTATACAGACAACAACTACAATCCAACAAATAAAGACTATGAGGATCGTGGCGTATATTTCACCTAAGCTCAAATCTCAAACACCGCACAAGCCGAAGCGGAGCGACACCACGTCAACCTGGCAATGAAAATGCCGCCCATAGCGAATAGGGTGTAGGCTGAGAAAGCTTAGTGAAATATATCTCAATAATGAAATTAACCTCAGTAGCCTTGATAGTATACCAAAGTAGATGATATTGCATACGATGAAATAAGTGGTACATAATATTCAGCAATATCTTAATGCGAAGTCATTAGCAATTTCATTATCATTTACGTAAATTCATAAATTAAGTCACTAAGCGAGAACATTCCAAGATGATGAAAATCAACAATAACATACGTACATTTCAAGAAGAAGCTACTTGATAACACATATGTCGCTCTGACGCACTACATCAGTGACAACGACAACATCACAACAACAACTAACCAACTCCATGACACAATCAACTCCCAACAATTCAACAACTCAACAACTCTACAACTCAACAACTCTATCAACTCAACAACTCACAACTCAACAACCTACAACTCAACAACTCGATATAAGTCGGTTTACACCTTTAATGCGCATATAATCAACCTCGACACAGGAGAAACTTATGTCAATGCGACGCCAGCTATCGCGATAAGTAGCAGTGCGAGCAAAATCACTTGTCGTAGCAGTGCGAAGGAAAATACCGGACAGCCTGGCTCAACAAACAGCATCAACTCATACAGCGCTCTTCCCTAATGCGACTCGACAACTCCCGCGATACACTTATACAACTCATGAGACACAGACACAGCGACAACTCGGCTACACCCATGCATATTCAACATATAATTTAACACAAGATCACATATATACACATACATATCCGTAATCAAATAGTTAATCAACACCCGTGAGATAGATACTCACCTCAAACTAGCTATAAAACTTCGCGCAATGTGACAAACGGACCTTTCCCACGTCAGCGCTAAACAAACATTCAAAATTATAATTACTACTTATAATATACAACTAGTAATTTCACATTTCACTTATATAGTTAATCTCATATTTATACTCCCAAAATAACCCAGTTCGCAACTTTCCACATTTAAATGATTGAGTTCCAATTACTAGTTTCAAAAGCCCTAACGTTCGATATTAACAACTAAGCATCGCATTTGCAAACATGCTGTTCAGCTTCGATTAACTACTCAAACACAAAAATCATTTTAACCTATGCATTCTTTTGTCAGCCTAAAAATCCTGACCCACGCACCGAAACAACCATAATAAAAGCAAAATTCTGCTTCAACCATAATAAAACCATTTTGAAAAAGTCAACAAAAGTCAACGAAAGTCAACTATAATCCTCAACATATTTCAACCCCATAAATCGATTATTATCACCTCTTATACGATAATCTAAGCTTAGATGGCGATTCTATACCATTATCATTATCAAAACTGAAGTCAACTCAATTAACCAAAAAAGTCAACATCTTCAAACTCAAGAAATACTCCAAAAGGTTCGAACTTTCTTACCTTAAAACGTAGAGGATGACTCGGGGAAACTCTCCAAGAAATTTTAGGACCAAAGCTTGCAAGATGAGGAAGAGAATGGAAAAAATTCAAGGAGAAATAGGGGAGGGGTTCACTCCCTTACACAAGAAAAAAAAGAAGATGATGATGATGATGATGACTCACATAGATAAGGATGAAATGATACATGGGAGTTCGTGCAAGATATTTCAAGAGTTGTGCAAGGTCGTTAGGTTTTGGTTTAGTTTCTCGTCTGGGTTCTGTGCTTCGAACATAAACTTAACCCACATCCCCTAATAATATTATAATAAAGGCACCTCTGAGAGCGGGTTATTACAGTCTACCCACCTAATAAAAATTTCGCCCTCGAAATTTCCCAACTCAACAACCACGAGAAAGACCCATAGAAACAATTCGAAGTCATTAAGCACATAAAACAAAACAACTTACCCCCGCGAAAAGCTGCGGGTAATGGCTCCTGATATCATCCTCGGCGTTTCCGTAAGCCTCCTGTATTGATTCTCCACAACACTTTCACCAAGGCCATCACTTTGTTCCTCAATATCTTTTCCCTCGATCAAGAATCCTCACGGTTTCTCCTCCAAAGCGTGAAATCCTCTTCAATTTCCACCGGTGATACCGAGCTAGAGTAATGCGACTTCATCCGAATATACTTTCTCGAGCACGACACATGGAATACATTGTGAAATTCTATCCAACTCGAACCGCGCTAACTTGACAGCTTCTGAGTCCGCTCGCCAAGATCTCAAGCGGTCCAATATAGCAGGGGACTCAACTTTCATTTCACTTGAACCGCATTACTCCGCTTCGCGGCGATATCCTCAAAACCACATGATCTCCAACCGAAGGACAAGTCCACCCGGCGGCGATCGACATATTTCTTACATGCGTCTGCGTTGTCCTCGAGGTTTCTTTGTATCAACGATCATCTCCACCAAACTCTCCAACTAACTTCGAACCATAAACTTTCTCTATAAACCCCGTTCAATGGCGGAGTCAGCGCTTTCACCATACAACGCCTCAAATGGTGTCATCGGATACTAGCATAGCTTGTTGTTACTCTGAGGCTTCATCTTAGGAAACTTCGTCGTCCAACTCCACGAGAAACTTCGAACCTGAAGCCCGAAGCATATCCTCCAAAGTACGGATTAACCTGCCGGATTGCCCATCATGCAGGGATGAAAAGATGTACTCAACTCCACTCTAGTCTCCAATGCCTCTTGAAAACCCCTCCAGAATCTCGGTGAATCTCGTATGTGATGCGAAATGATTGACACCGGGACCCCATGCAGTCTCACAATCGTCAGCATACATCTTGTTAACCTACCAAGTCATTCGGTAGATCTGATAGGTAAGAAATGAGCTGACTTCGACTGACCTATCCTGTCGCGGATCCCGTGTTTCGCCTTAACGACCTAGGAAGCCCCAAATACAAAGTCCATTGTAATATTTTCCCACGTCCACTCGGGAATAAGGAAGAGGTTTACACCATGATCTGCGGGATGTCTATGCTCCTTAACCGCTGTGAAACCAAACATTCGCCACGAACTACGCAATTTCTCTCTTCGTTCCGGTCACGAAAGTCAACCTACGTACATCTTTGTGCTACCAGGATGCATGTTATAAGAAGCATTATGAGCCTCGTCAAGAATCTCTTTCGGCAACTCATCCAAATCCGGTACATATTTTGCCCGTCCGCCACCGAGCTCCACTCTCGTCAACTGTAAAATCCTCTGTCCACGAAATCCTTTACTTCCCCTTGCCCGATTTTACGTAACCTGCGTCTTCTTTCTTTGCCCAAACTCAAGATCTGGTCAAAAAAGTCTGGTCGAACCTTCACATAAGCCAACAACTCACCATTCTTGCGATACTCGAAGCTCAACTCAAAACGCTTCATCATTTGCTTTTAGACCGCCGCTTTCCCTTCGGAGCTTCGAGCATACGCTACTACATTGCTTTCCCGGGTGATATTCGGTGTCGCGTCATAGTCGATAAACTCCATCCATCTAAATACGCCTCAAATTCGGTCTCTGAAATCGGTAGGTACTAAACTTTGTGATCGATGCTTGACATCAACCCCATACAAGTAATGCCTCTACAACTTCAACGCCAAAAACAATCGCTTCAACTCCGGATCATGGGTAAATTTAGTTCTACCGTGGTCTCGGCATTGAAGCATAAGAAAATCACTTTCCGTTACTGCGTCGACACGCGGCCCAACCCACGGTGCAGCCAGATCCACGAAACCCTGAGACCGGATGGTAAGGCTAAAACCCGGTGGGCGTCAACCGCCTTCAACTCCTTGAAACACCTCTCCTGATCACCGTGAATAAGGGAACTCCGCTTCTGGTCAACAGTCTTCGAATTAAAAATCAGCAATCTCGATAAACCTCTGTAATACCCGGTAAACCCAAGAAACTCCTCACATCGGTCACTTTCGAAGGTCTCTCCCAAGTACTCCACTGACCTCCACCTTACGAGTGTAGCGACCGCCACGAGGCGTGCGCCACCGAGGTTGGAGTCGTCATCGACACGTATATCCCGAGTCACCCGTCGATGGTTGACCACGAAAAACTCGTTTAAAGCCGGTAGAACGGACGGTTTGATAAAAAGCCGTGGTTCGAAAGCGCAAACATTGACATACAAAAATTTAACCATCATTGGCATTCAGCCAAACCCGAAACATAAAACATGACAATCGTAAAGTACCTGACCATCTCACAATTTCAACATTTCCAAAACCAGAGATGCTTGTTTACATCGACATAAAAGAAAAGAGAGGGCGCGGATCCTAGCCACCGTCTCGCCTAAATAAAGTCATAGAACACTCGCGAACTCAAGCGCTTCAGCGGGCTTTGTCCATGCGGAGGTGGGAAAGGGTAAGCTCGACGACTTGAACAAATCACGGATGGTAACACCCCATATCGAATGGCCTTTATCGGTACTTAGCAATAAGATGGGTAAATACAGTTATACAAATATAGTACAGAAATATGCTAACTATTCAAGACATCATAGCAGAATACTCATCAGAAATAAATGCACACCTTGTAGAGAACTCGACTTACGTAACTCACAGGCCATATATCACATCACATAATCAAACAAGTAACCAGTAAAATTTCACCCAACACGTTAACACCACAACCACAAATAAATGATTTATAAAAGTGAAACCACAATAACATCACAATTCATCCTTTTCCCGGCAGGCTCACCCTTCGAACTCCCAACAACAACATATCCTTTTCCCGGCAGGCTCACCCTTGAACACCCGGCACATCATATCATTTCCCAGCGAGCTCACCCATCGAACGCAACACCATCTCAACACCCACCAATCACCGTACAATATTATCCGCGCAAGCAAACAGCAGTTTCAAAGTAACATCTATATCACCTGATACAACCATCGTACAAAACACACTTTCAGCGAGATACGCTCCCAGATACTTCCACAACACAAATTATACTCAACATGAATACAGGAATACACTCAGCATAAACATACTCAAAAATTACACTAAAGAATAAATATACTCGACATATATACCCTCAATAAATACCCACAATGCATCTAAGGCAACTTCTACACAAGTCAAAGAATTCACGGTTTCACCAATATACACGGATAAGTTCATAACATAGATACATTTATTACGTCATTTATACACAACATCCAAACGCAAATAAGATAACAACGAGTGATAAATCCCCACTTGGCTGTACACTAGCGCCCATGATCAATCGGTCCTTCGTTGTTCCCACGTCCGAGTGCGGACAAACACATTTACAAAAATAAATCACAACTTCGTAACCATTTCAACCCGCTATCCTAATTTAAATACGGGCTTTAACTTCATTCCGTTATAATTTACAACTACGTAAAGATTACCAGTTATGTTTCAATAACAATCTCGATGACAAACCTCACTACCCGGACTAAATTCGATAATCAGCCTATATCTTATTCAAACTCCCAACATTTCCAAATAATTTCAATAATTCCAATTTCAACCTTTTCCCAATCAATTTAACCATAACTCTCAACCCCTAATCCCTAAGTTCGTTTACTACCCAAAATCCACTACGATTAATTCCAACCTATTTGTTCCCAACACCTATAATTCATATTTGTATCTCAAAACAAACACAATAATGATCCATTAACTTATTTACATTAACCACCACATTTTAGCGAAAATCAACTCACGATCACCCGAAAATCAATTCACTAAAACAGCACTTTCTACCCCAAATATCAATCATTATCAATTCCTATATTACAATTTAGGCCTAGGCAATAATTCTATTCAATAATTTGTCCAAAAATCCAAAGTCAACCCAAAATTTCAAAGTCAACTGCCCTAAAAACATCCAAAATTTCACATCAAACACCATATTTCAATCAAGGTAATAATCTACAACCCAAAATCAATTAGACAAGCAAAATTCAAAATCTCAAAAAAGTCAACAAAAAGTCAAAGGATTTGGAGATTTCATAAAATATACTCAAAAATATCGAACCTTTCTTACCTTGAAAGCTTGCGGCAGGGATGGTGAGGGCTTCTCGAAAATTTTAGCTCCAAAGCTTGAGAATTGAGGGAGAAAATTGAGAAAGAAAAATCAAAAATTTCAAGGGAGACTTCCTTGTTGGCGTTCATTGAAGGAAGAAGAAAGATGACTTGGTTTTGGACTTTTGGGCTTTAAATGGTCTCTTAAGTGGTTGGTAGTTGGGTTGGGCCCAAAAGCCCAACCGGTGAAAATCCGGGCGCTGTTCGCTGAGTACTACTCATTTTAACTTAATCCGACAACTAACTTCGAACATAATCATTCTCGAAGACAAAATATTTTGTGGGTCTAATTCGCAATAAATTAAAAATCTCATATTTTAGTTTATTTATTAACAGTCGCTACGGTTATTACATTGAGGGTCCACCAGTCCACTTCACGGATATAACATGGCCCAGGAACTGTACTTTCTCCAACCAATTCACATTTGCTAAACTTAGCGTACAATTGGTGATGCCTCAATGTCTCGATACAATCCTGAGTGTCTCTCGTGCTCCTCCGCATCACTCGAGTAGATCAGAATATCATCAATAAACACAATCAAAAATTTATCCAGGAACTCCCCAAATGCAGGTTCATTAAATCCATGAGCATTTGCGGTGCATTAGTCAACCCAAAGCGGCATTACCATAAACTCCTAGTGCCCATACACGGATCGAAAGGCTGATTTGGAATGTCACCTCCTTGTCCTCAAGCTGGTAGTACCCCGGATCTCAAATCAATCTTCCCCGAAAAGCTCGCCTCAGTGGTCAAATAAATCATCTATCCTCGGCAACGGATAGCGGTTCTTGATGGTCACTTTATTCAACTGTCTGTAGTCGATACACAACCTCAACGTACCATCTTTCTTTTCACAAAACAAAACAGGTACTGCAGCGAAACATTCGATGCGAAAAACCCCGCATCAAGTAGTTCTGCGAGCGAGTCTTGACTCTCTCCAACTCTGCTTTGGAGCCATTCTATCTGTTGCCAATAGAAATTAGTGCGGTACCGAAACTACCTCATCATAAACTCACTTTCTCTACGGTGGTAAGTCGGCAACTCCTCGGAAGAAACATCGACATACTCACGAACAACTTGCGCATCCTCAACCTATTCTCCTCTCTCCCAAGTCGACCACATACGGATACCTAAGCGCTGACCTTTCTTCATCAACTACGGCCTCCGGTGCGAAATAAAACTTGATGGCGGGAATCTTCCTATCTCCCTCAAACACAACATCGAGTCTACCGGACTACTTAAAAATAATCTCCTTCTGCGGTGGTACGTAATTTTGGCGTGATGTCTTCCAACCAGTCCATTCGATATAAGATTAAAATCTACCAATTCAAGCGAGTAGATCCACAACTAACAATTGATTCTTTCACTCTTAAGGGACAATCTCTATATACATGTCTAACCTCAAGCCGACCTCGGCGGTGTCTAATATTAGGAGAACAAGTAAAGACTCCGACATAAAGGTAAAATATCCACAAAATTTCGGAAATAAAAGATAGGTAACTCGAGAATCAAAAAGTACCACAGCCTGCGAATCAGTAACAACAAAGTACACATCCACGACCACCGGAGTATCCGGTGCCTACATCTTTGTGTGGCGGCATTGATCGGCCTCTGGCGCATGCAGGCTGTACCGTGCGCTCCCACAGGTACTTCCAACTCAGCGACCTTGACCTCCGGCCTCCAAATCGTCCTCCGCTTTGCTCCCCAGTACCACTCCTCTCCACGAGAATGTGTTGGTGAGAAAATATGCAGCTCCGCCCACTACGGAATGCGAGGACAATCTACCGCTATGTGCGAGGCTGGCGACAAATAATCTCTCTCTCCGACAATCACGCATTCTATGGCCCATGCCCCACCGCGGAAGCTTATGGTCTCCGGAACCTGGTGACACCCCTCTGAATCCACCATCGGCAGACATACCCGGTGCGAAGAAGGCTGAGAATAATTACGGCGAATGGATGCTTGAAGAAGAAGCGACTACAGGCACGCCTGTATGCCCAACTAATAATGTTTATTGCTCCACACATTACATTATTAAAAATCTAGTTTATGTTCGTAAATTTACTAGTGATAATAATGTTTCCATTGAATTTGATCCTTTTAATTTTTCTGTGAAGGACCTCCGGACACACACCTATAATGAGATGTAACAGTGTGGGCGATCTTTACCCTCTACCCAATGGATTATCTACTCAATCTGCCTTTTTTGTTTCCAATTTTGACTTGTGACACATGGTTAGGCCATCATGGGGCTAATGTGTTGAGCCTAAATAACAATATTCATTTCTTTACAAACAGCTGAGTAATTTTTTTGTAATTCTTATTACTTGGAAAACAAGTTGAGTTGTCGTTTATGATTCATAATCATACAATATGCTTTTCTTTTGATATGATTCATAGTGATGTTGAACCTCACGGTTTAAGTTTGGTTATCGTTATTATGTTTTATTTTTAGATGATTGCACTGATTTTTTAAGGGCGTATCCTCTTGCTCAAAAATCTCAGGATTTTTCTGTATTCACTAATTTTCATAATTACATTCGAACTCATTTTTCAATGTCAATAAAATATTTTCAATGTGATAATAGAACTGAATACGCTAATACCAATTTGCATAATTTCTGCAACTGTACTGGCATGCAATTTCAATTTTCATGGCTGCCATGCTTTACTACTAGAAATGGTCACTTATATGCTTAATATTTTACCTACTAAAAACTTAGTTTGTCACCCCCACTAAAATTAATCAACGTGATCCTTTTATTCACACCTTCCCATTTGGGTGCTTTATGTTATCCATTAATTCCTTCAGCTTCTAGAAATAAACTCTAACCTCGTTCTACACCTTGTATTTTTAGATTATCCTTCTCAACATAGAGGATACAAGTTCTATGATTTATTGAATCGTAAAATAATAATTTCACGGCTTGTAATTTTTAATGAATAAGAATTTTCATACTCCACATTTCAAAAACCCAATATCCCTCCTCCAATCTCCATCCAAGAATCTGGTCTACAACAAACCTACTATCCCAATTTTCATTCATCAGGCTCCCCATTAAGACCTGACCCACAATCCACTTTATCCCCATTACCTATTGACCCAACTCACTCCATAAACAGACCACCAATTAGGCCTAGTGTCCTCTCACAACCAAAAGCCCCAATCCAGCCCACAAGATACTAATTTCTCATCCAGCCTACAAACTACCAACCCCATTGTCTCTTCTAAGCTAATAACAATCGCTACTTAGCACAAGGACTCCCAGTCCAATCAAAGTCCCCTCCCCACTGAACCCGAAAGGCCGAATATTACCCATTATCCAATACTTCTCCTCAAATGATCACAAGAGCTCAACGTGATATTTTTAAACCACGTAAAATTCTCAACCTTCGTACCACGACCACCAATAAAATTTATCCCTTACCTTCCACTCCTATTAATGCACTCCGTGATCAGAACTGGAAGTTATCTATGCAAGATTAGTATGATGCTCTTATTGAAAATAAGGCGTGAAAAATAGTTCCTAGATCCGCTAATGCTTATATTCTTGGTCTTTGGATTTTGAGGCATAAGAACAGCTCAGGATATTTCTTTTGAGGGTATAAGGCTCGTTTGAATTAGGATGGTGCGGACAACAACCCAAATTGATTGTGAAGAAACTTTTAGCCCAGTTGTTAAACACACTTTCTGTTAATACGATCTTGAGCATTGCATTATCAAATGCGGGTTCGCCCAATTATGGATGTTAAGAATTCCTTTTTACATAGGAACCTTGATGAAACTGTTTATATGTATCAACCTCTTGGATTTTGAAATTCTCAATTCTTCAATCATGTTTTCTTACTAAAAAAATCTTTATATGGTCTTAGCGAGGTACCTCTTGGATGGTACAGGTTCTCAGTTATGTGGCTACAGCAGGTTTTTCTCACAACATTTCCGATAACTTTCTTTATTTTACCAAACAAAGGTCAACATGTTGCTTATACTTCTCTATGGATGATATAATATTGGTTACATCTTCGACGACATTCGGACTTATTATGATAAAACTCTATTCTGAATTTTCCATGAAGTATTTGGGTTCATAGTTATTTTTGATTTTATTTCTAGAACTCCTTGTATATTTTTCTTTCTCAAAGAAAATATGTTGAAGAAATTATAGAGAAAGTTGGGATCTCTTTTAGTAAACCTTCTTCTACTCCTGTTGATTGAGGGGTAAGTCTCATAGTCTTCAGGTGTTTTGTATTGCTTTCTTACTACACCTGATATATCTTATGCTGTTTAGCAAGTGTGTCTTTTCATGCATGATCCACGTTCTCAACACATGAATGCTTTGAAACGAATCATCGATGTGTTAAAGGCACTCTTGATTATGGTCTCTATATCTATCCTTCATCTCTTTCCAAACTAATTTCCTATACAGATGCCGATTGGGGTGGATATCCCAAGACCTTTGGGCGTTCTACCTGCGGAGGTGTGTTTATTTTGGAGATAATATTGTCTCTTGATTTTCCAAATGACAACCCGCTCTTTCCAGTCAAAGTGTTGAAAGGCTGAATATAAAAGGGTTGCCAATGTTGTCTTTGAACCATGTTAGATAAGGGAATCTCTGATAGCACTTCATTTTCCTCACATCTTTCGGCTACTATAGTACTGTGTAATAATGTGAGTACAATCTATTTATCGTGTCGGGTTCAACGTCAGCAGCGCTTCATAGCGTTGAAATGGACATTCATTTTGTTTCTGAGAAAGTTTCTCGAGGGCAAGTTCGAGTACACCATGTTCCTTCTCGCTATCAAATAATGAGCGTCTTTACCAAAGTCTTCGATGCAGCTCTTTGAAGATTTCAGAAATTGTCTCAATGCTCGTTCCCTCGTTCGACTAAGGGGAGTATTAGAGAATATATTTTGAATTTGGTGTAGCATAAATTGTATTTATTTAGTCATTATTGTGTAGAATTCCTAGCCTTTTATATAGGTAGTAATTAAGGCATAAACTTGTATATAATTGTGTATAATGATCAATTATCAATCAAGAAAAATCACATTCTATCATTTTTTCTTTAAAAAAGGAAGATTTGTTTTGGTGTAAAATACTCTTTTATTAGTATCTTAAAAGATCGAATCAAGAAAGCTTATAAGGGCATATACTAAGTATTTTGTTTGAGAAAACTTAGAAACCATGGATTTGCAATAGGACTGTCCTTTATAATAATATACACATGATTTTTTCCAAAGATTCATCATGACATTATATACATCTAGAAGATGGATTGGAGAAGATAAATGATAATTGATATTTATATTTCCTGAAGAGAGCAATAGAGAACATGACAATTTTGTTGATATGTGAAAATATATACAAAGTATAATGTGTTGCACTACGGATGCAAAAACAAAGAAAAGTTTAAGAAAGAACAGTAATAAAAGAAAATGTGAATATTGTCAATTAAGAAGACATTGGTTGGGGAGTTAATCGAATAGTCTGGTGGAAAAAGATTCTTGTTAGTGGCCAAAAAGTCCTGGGTTCGAAACTCGCCCCATCACTAATTATTAAAAAAAAGACATTGGTTGGGAAATAAGCTATTTAGTTTAAACATTCAAGGAATCGAACATATGTATTATTTTCTTGAAGCCCCTCAACTATATGTTGAAATTATACTTGATAAATAAATACAAAAAAAATCCCCGTTCTCCACAGCCCCCCATTCCCACCCTCACCCTACCCCTGCCAACCCCAAACACGACCACCACCGCGCCCTTCCAATACCTATAAATCTAACCCAACTCAAAACATCTTTGAATGCACTAACTCAACTTCACAAACGCCATTCTTCCCCTAATCATATTTAAAACCACCAAAAACTCCAAAACTCAAAACAATTGTAGCAGAGGTTTGACAAATAATTGCATCGATTTTCACAAACAATTACTAGAAATTAAGATGGAACTCAAAAATACAAGAAATTAACTCATTTGATAATTTCCAGTTGAGTTATGTCCTAGCGCTATTTTTTATATGTATTATTCTTACCATGGATGAAATATACCTGCTACTAATGTATTTGATGTTCTAAAAAAGTCCAACTTCAATTATTTGGTTATCGAAATTTCAGTTAAACGAAATCGAGAATGATCATCTTTGGTACGCAAGTATCTTTAACCGTAATTCATCTTTCAGTCAATTAATTAGGAATGTTCTGTTTCTTTTAAGGCAACCCTATTTTGTTTGGGAGTATCCTTTGACATTTATGGCTATTGAGGAACGAAAGTGATTTTAATGGAGAGCACTCGTTGAGCAACGACGCAAGAGTAAGAATCTTCAAAATGGCCAAACAATGGTACAATGAAAATAATAATGTCAAGAATCAGAATCACACATCCAACAAATACAACATAATCGCAATGAATTTGGCTCAAGATAACCTAAATCTAAAATACAAACAACAATATTTTTCTCATCGACAACACCAGTAGAGGGCGATATAAAAACATAACTTTTTAATCTATATTGGAATTACCAATGAGAATGAGCCGAGATGGATCATGCAAATGGAAATTCATGGAAACAAACATATCATAGTTGGAGATACAAAAATCAATAAACAACCTTCATGAAAAATGGCTCTAGACCGAGACAAAAATGCTACAACCAGAAGTCTCCTTGAAGTCCTACTTGTTGCTCTTAGCCATATCAAACCAAAGAAATATCATCCGATTCATATTGTTACCCATGCATTTTTCACAGGTGTGGGCTAGAGAGTACAATAGGATAAATAAGCTACAAGAATCGAACTCAATTTTGCAAGAAAAGTCAACGGAAGTTTGTGCCATCATTTGGTTTCTAACAACAATTGAATTTTTCACAAATCACCCGAACTGGAGTCTCACGAGCAGTGGAGACAACGTTTCACACATTGCCTTCACTCTCCAAGATGTTTTCACTGAGAACTCACAATTGTAGTAGGCATATCAGTTGAACATATGTTAGCTCGCCTTTTGGCTTACATCCCAATTGAGTATATGCTAGCAGATTATCTTTTGGCTTGTATTGACTAAACTACCTTATGAAATTGTTTGATTAAATATTCTTATCGTTAAAACTATCCTCTTTGTTTTCACTCTGCACAAATTTTCTTTTCTTTTCTTTCATACACCAATCTCAATCACTTTTTCTTGTCTTTTATTTTTATTTAAATATTTTTACATGTACAATTTTTTCTACTCTAATGTGTCAAATTAAAAGTAAATGTATTTATTTATAATCTTATATACATTTACCATTGAACTCTAGCTTATGAGGTTAATGATTCAGCTTGAGCGTTGTGCTTAAGATTATGCACTCCATCAAATCCTCCATTTTGACAAAGATCATGATTATACGACTATCATTAAATGAGGATATTTTATACTAATTACAATTATTTTGTATGCAAGAATTTAACAAGATTATATCAAATAATCATTTATTTCCTTGTTTTCCTCCCTAAATTGATCCATGTAATGTTTCAATTAATTAAATCAATCACAACTTCTAACTAGCTATTGATTGCCTGATCCAATGCATGTGCCAAGTAATTTTTTGTTTACTTTATAATATAATCACTCAATACCCCTTCCTAAAAGATTGTCACATTTTAATTTTAATCTTTTTCCAATTTTGAATTCAAATAATTTTTAATGTGTTATATATTTATTTGAAAAAAATCAATATGTGTATTTTTCAACATACTTTAGTATTAAGCAATAATTTTGATTCAATAAAATTTTGGATATCAGTAAGATCTCGTAAAATTTTGATGTGACCGTCAAAAACTAATGTGATCTTTACGGATGAAGATAGTATTACAAATTGATAGAAAAATTAGTAATTACATTACTAATCTCACTAATTCAATATTTCTCAATAAAAAGCTAAAAAACCAAAAGCTATTGCATCTAACACAATTAAAATGTCATATATTTTTCATTCTAAGCATAGAATATCATTTCATACTTACAATAGTAACATGATGGAAATCCAAAATCATCCTACTTCTCGGTCTACCCCCTTAGAATTGAATTTTAGGTGCTCTACTAACGTCCCCCAATGAATACTTACAAACAACCAAAAGCATTGGATGCCTTTTTATAGCTTGAAATTGAGCGGATGGCCAGTTTCTAGTGTGATGGTCTGTTTTAACGATCTTCTCTACTTCATAAGTGATCAACATGAACCAATTACATCATAAATGACATCTGTCAGCCTCAATGTAATAAAATCAATAACATCATGAATCATTAGTACAAAGTTAAAATTTAATAAACCTAAATCATGTTCTAGATTGAATGATCTCTTTGGCATGAAAACTGAGATTAAAAACAAATAACTCGTCCAAGGCTTGATCAATATGTGTTCATAGCAAATAAAACTCAAGTTCTTAATACAAGATCAAATCAACTAAGGATTTTTTAATAAAACTTTGATATTTTATTGAATTTAGTGATCTTGGTACAAATATAACAGGACATACCTGAAGTAGCACAAACAAAAAAGGAAACATGTGTATGGATTAACTAAGAAGAAGAAAAAATATGAAACCCTTAAATCAATTAATCTCTCGTGATTGGCATACCACATTTAATGATCGATGGACTGAATATCGATGACTCAACACCAATTTCAAAAGAAGAGAGACTAAATCCCACAAACTAACACTCCCTCCGTTCCTATTCACTTGACTTTTTAGGATAAATTTTTTGTTTCAAACTATTTGTCTTTCTAGCATAAAAAATTGTAATTCTACATTTTCAATGTATTTTTTGTCTACTTTTCGTTATTCAATTATCAACCAACCAATCATATAGTTTCAATTAATTATCATTCTATATTTTCAATGTACTTTTTGACTATTTTTTCATTTCATTAATCTATGTGCAAATTGTTAGGAAGATAACTAAAAAGGAACGGAGGTAGTATGTGTTAATCTACTCGGTAGAAAACACATCTACTAATTTAAGGAACATCCAAACTTTCCACCAAACTCATGCCCTCCTTCAAATGATCATCAATCGTGAAGTGAGGAAGTTGATTGTTGCAATTCCTTTTACTCTCAACAACGAAGTTTCTAGAGCTCCAATGGTCATCTTTTCAGCTAATAAGAAGTAATAATAGACATTATTATGTACAAAAATAAATAGGAATGTTATGTACTACACATCATTAGATCATGGATTAGATAATAGCAAATACAGACAAATCAGTTTTGTTAATATGAGACCTATCGTTATCTACTACATATGATAGATCACATATTAGATAGCAGTATCACTGTTCCAATAGCATGCAGGACTGTACATGAGGGAATGAGGTCGCCATAGTTCAACTTAAACATTTAGTAATATATGATATGCCAAATTAATAACTAAAACATTCTTTAAGTTATTTGGGTAGGCAATCTAAGCAAACTTGATTCAACTACACACATGCTCTGTAGTTCGTTGAGAAAGTTCACCAACATAAAGTCGATGGGCATGTCGAGTTGCCTGATAATTTTGGAGAGTACCAAATTGATCAGAAAGCATAAAGAAAAATAAAATTATCAAAAGCCTAAATAATAAAGCACTAATAACCTATTATGTCATAGCATGAACTGGCATAAGAGGAAGAGAACCAAATTGTCAAATGATTCAAAACTGTCATATTAACGAATAGTGAGACTATGAAAAGAACAATAAGAAATATGTACACAAACATATATAAATCCACATTGAAAAGTTTCGCGCCTATGAAACTATTGAATTAAATCATGTTCCATTTACCATATTTTCTACCAAAAGCATCATTACGTACTTCACATCTACAATTTATGGAGCATCCAACGCCACCCTTCAAAGATTACCCCACAAATTTCATCAGACAAATAACATAACTGGAAATGAAAAATTGAGATGCTATAAATACCTAATAACATTCAGACAACCAGATTTCTTGTAGTTTCATTGCAACCACTTTTATGCTGAAATGAGATGAAGTAGATGTTTTACTTGAATCAAGATGTATAAGGGTTCTTAAACTAAAATCCATATAGCCATTTCGCTCATCACTGCTCGTGATAGTGAATTGGAATTGGGGTTTGCTTTGTTCATCACTGCTCGTGATAGTGAATGGAGCCGGATAAAAGTAGCCGGATAAAAGTAGCCTGTACTGATAATGGTTTTAAGTCTTTTGAAAGTTTTGAGGGTGAAAGTTATTAATCCATAAATAATAAGGAGTAAAATGCAAAACTCCATATATGATTTAATTTTTTTTTTGAGGCTTTAGCTAGTTAGTTTATTTTATATTGAAGAGAGGAAGTGAAGTCAGAGAACGGAAATGAGAAAAACTAACGGAATTTTTGAAGAAAAAGTGGTGAACGTGGGTTTAATTCAACAATGTGCTATGATCTTATCATTCCACGTGGAACCTCATAATGTAGCTGCTTCAATACGTGGGGCTTCACAAATCTAACTGGTAATAGATGTCTTCCGATATTACATATTGTGTAGATACATGCTCTTTTGGTGATGCTAATATATTTCTCCAAAAATTTGTACTTATGCTTAGCGAAATATTTAAAGTATATTTGTTTATATTATGTTGATTATTTTAATTGGAAGGACAATTTGATTGGAGCACAATCTACCAGTGTCATAATCTTGGTAATTCTATTAATAATCCAACACACATCAATGTTATTATCGTGATAATTAAATGGATACTCTATAACCCACCAATATCATAATTGAAGCAATTATATTGATATTCTATAACCAACAAATGACATAATTGAGGTAAATTATATTGGTACAACATAACTCATGATGTCATAACTTCCCTATTATCATTTTCAGTAAGCTTACATACAATCTCATCAAACTCTAACAACCCCCATCCCCTTCTCTCTCTAGGATGAGAAGTAATTTACCCCAACCCTTATTAATGTTGTCGCCTCCCTACCCTCCACATCCCTCCCATCTCCACCTCCTTTCCTCTCGTCTTCACTCCCTCAACACCAAAACCCCTCGCCACACCTCACCACCACAACTATTGCCCTACTGCTCCCACCTTTCAAGCTTTCACACTTTTTACTCTCAAATCCCTCCGCCACCTTCACTCAGAAAAACACCACCATATCCACCACCATCTACATGTCGTCGCCCCCCCCCCCCGAACTTCTCCCCGAAAACCGTGCCACCCTCTCTCCTTGACCTCCATCTAAACCCAGCTTTGAGCTTGCTAAAATGACATTTAGGTAGCAGCTCCCCTAAAAATCAACAAGAATAGTAGCTGAATGGGTTTATTGGAGCCCCAAACATGGTTTTGCCAAGCGTGTCTCCAACCCGACCCGAACCCTATCTGCTAAAAACCATGGCTCGGCCCGTAACACATGTGAGTATGATCCAGATCCTGACCCGGCTGACTCCCCGCCTTTCATGCTCTTTGGCCCGGATTGTGAATTTGGGGTGCCTGGTCCGGAACCTGAACCTAACTCGGGTATATTTGTGTCCACCGGTAGCTTCTGAAAACGGATTGGTCTCTGGTGCGGTGACGTTTCGGGAGCGACGGTCCATATCAGGTTGTATGTGGGTTGCAAATCGGTTGGCGTTGATTTGGCTACCGATTTGTTTATGTCTTTAGTTTATTTATCTTTTATGTTTTTGATGTGTTGTTTGTGTGGCACCTTGTTTGAACTACTCTGTTGTGTAGTGTGCTTTTGTTGAACTTCAGCGAATTTCTGTTGTGTTTTGTTGTTGTCTGCTTTTCTGTCCTCGTTGGCAGACTTTAGGGATGTTTATCTAAGGACAATAAATTGGTTTATTCGGGAGTACGATTGTTGGTTTGGTATGGCCTTGGGCGATACCCTCACCCCCTCGGTTACTACTTAGGTAGTTTCAGTTTTTATGGAAGGAGGTCTTCTAACCTTGGACCTTGCCTCTCTTCTAAAGGAAGGAGGTCTCCTCACCGTGATTTCCACTTCGTCTGGGACCATCTAGCATATGGAGTTTGTTGATTGGCAAGACAAACCAACACCCTCTACCCTCATCGTACCATAATTTGTACCACCAAACAACCGATTCCTGCCTAAAATAGATATCCCAGAGACTCGGAAACCACCGGATTACATGTAGAGATGTCTATTCATGTTGCTGCTGCTGTTTACCTATCAAAGAAGTATAAATGAAGGTTTTGTCCCGACTTTATCTTTGGAGGACGGGAGAAGAGCAGATTGTCTGTCTGTATTTTTGCCATATGTTAGGCCTTGCGCATTATTTTTTGTTCGTATTGTAACAAACTGCATCTATTATATCTTCCTACCACTACCCTTAATTTTGGTTAGGTTTAATGTTTGTTTGATAATATAGATTTTTACTTATAAAGCAAAAATACAATCTCATCCCCTTACGGTGATTGGGTAAGAGCCCTTTTAAAGACATTGAATCATATTAAAGTTAATGTAATACTTAGTGTTACATAATATATATAAATATATATACTAAAAATTCTGCTTTTGTTATTTAAGGACTTAGACCCGGAGCATCGTCGCTGCAAGTAATAGTTATGATTACTAGTCTAAGCTTAGTTATTAATATTAGTGATACTCTACATCTACAAATGATCATCAACTTTTATATTTTGATGTTTGAAACTTTTGAGCAATGACTTGATTTTTTTTTATAATCTTGCAAATAAAATTTGGTGGACGATCTTTTATTCAAATAAAGGTTCTTTGAATCAATTAAGATATCAATGCTCGTTAATTTTGACCATTGAAAAAGTAAGATGGACGACCCTTTAGGAATAAATGGAATATATCGATATATTTTTTTTATAATAAAATTTATTTTTGTAAAGTCATATATTGATAAAATAGTAATTTACAACACTATAGTACTCTTAATAAACAACAAAAAATATATAGTGTTAAACCCTTCACAATTTGCCAAAACTTCAAAAAACTCATTAAACTTCATGGCGAGAACTAATTCCAAGTCAATTGATTGTTTTAAAACTCTTCGTAATTTTAAAATATTTCAAAAAAGATTTGGAAGAACCCCCCCCTCGCTTTTCGTCTTTTTCTCTGCAAAAAATAACCTTTATCAAGAAATAACTTAGTATGAATATATCTTTAAGATGAACATGTATATGCATCGAATACGTTTGAAGGCTTGGAGGAAATAACTGTATTGTTCAGTAGGAATATTTTTGTGTTTTAATATTTCTTATAATTTTAACTTTTTGGTAGATATCGATATGTGATTTTATCAGATTTTTATCTGATTAGTTATCTTTTTTATGAAGGAGTTATGTTCAATTGATGTAAAGTATCCCCTTATTCAATTGTATATGTGGTAATTTTAAAATTTATGAATGAATATTAATTATCGTTTGATTAAAAAATTGGAATCTTAATTTTGCCTTATTTAACTTTAGAAATGAGAATTGATATGTACCTAGTAGAACTACAAGCGGCCACTCGAGGGAATAAGATCCTCAATTACTATCTCTCCCGGTGTTTCAGGATTACATAGAAAATAAAGAAATATGATAAATTATAAAAATACCACCTTCCAAATGAATGGTTGTAATTGATATTTCAACTGTTCATATCAAATTATAATTGGATAGGAGCTTAATGAACGATACAGTATCCATCATGCATCGAATTAGATAAAGTCATCACCTTTAGATTCGCAATTAAAACCGACTCATTTATAGTTTTTTTACTTATTTTGTCTCTAAATGACAAAATATCCCAATACTCATTGTTACTCCTCAAAAATCAAATCTGGGCCAGGCTCATACGGATAAGACTTGAGTAAAAGATACCCAAGACAATCGTTTAATAAATTGGTGGATATGTCACCGTTCAGGTGTACAGGCTCAGGCAAACTCAATTATCAACAATGGGGCTGAACTATTAGGGCCCATTAAATAATTGCTACGAGGCTGCTCAATTGCTTATTGTTGGTCTAATATATTACTGAAATCCCCACATTTTCCCTAACTCTCCTCCAAACCCTAAGGTCAGTTGGCTTCCTGTCAATTTTCCTTTTACTTTTTTATATTTCTAATTTTTTTTCATTTTCTTGTTTTATTATCACTTTTTTCTGATCTAATATTATTTGATAGCTAATTGGTAAGTACGATAATTATGTTTTGGATTTGTTAAATGTTTTATATATTTTTTAATGAGAAAATGATTAAAGATTGAATTTTTATTTTTAGTGGGTCGATTGTGTTAATAAGTTTTTTGGTTTTCATGGTTGTGTATGTTTGATAGCTAATTGGTGAGTATGGTATTTATGTTTTTAATTATTTAATGTTTTATACTACTCGTAGTATATTTTAGAATGAGAAAATGATTAAAGATTGAAAATTTAGTTTTAGTGGGTCGATTATGTTAATCATTGTTTCAATTTTTATGTAAACCAAGTTGCTAATTGTGGAAGTATGATATTTATGTTTGTGATTTGTTAATGTTTTATATAGTTTAGAATGAGGAAAAAATGAAAGATTGAAACTTTATTTTCTGTGTGTTGATTCTTTTAATTAATGTTTGAATTTACTTGGTTGTATGTTTGAGCTGCTTTTATTTGTATTGGAGGATTTGTTTTGGTCTTACTCTGTCCATGTTAAAAAGATTGTATAGTTTTGATTAAGCTGTTAATTTGACTATTGAAAATCAAAATAAAGTAATCTGGGATGGAGGGAGTATTTTTTTTTGTGATTTGTTGATGTTTTTCTATTCGTTAAAATGTTGAAAACACATTAAAGATTAAAACTTTATTTTTTTAGTTTGTCGATTCGTGGTTGTATATATGTTTGAGCTTCCTCAAATCTTTTTTTTCCTCTATGTTCGCCAAATTATTTTTGTGGTTTTTCCATAGATATATATTCTATTCAGCCTTATTTATTTCCTGTTTATTATTGCATCATTTCTAAGAAATTATCCACATGATTGATGTTTCAGGTCATGGCACCAAAGCAGCCTAATACTGGTATCTTTGTAGGACTGAACAAGGGACATGTTACCACAAAGAAAGAGTTGGTACCCCGCCCTTCCGACAGAAAAGGGGTAAGTTAATCTTCGAACTGTTTATGTAAGTTTCTATTGTTGTATGTAGTAGTTGGTCTTCACAAGATGATTGTTTTCAACAGTTCTCAATTCCATTCTTGATCATTTTATCAATTGGCTTTAATTTTTAAATCCTTTTTATTAAACTTTTGGCGTTTAATATTTCTTTGTTTTGTGCATTTAGAAAACCAGCAAAAGAGTGCATTTTGTGAGGAATCTCATCCGTGAAGTTGCTGGTTTCGCACCTTATGAGAGGCGTATTACTGAACTCCTCAAAGTCGGTAAAGACAAGCGTGCACTTAAGGTTGCCAAGAGGAAGTTGGGAACCCACAAGAGGGCAAAGAAGAAGAGAGAGGAGATGTCCACTGTTCTCCGCAAGGCTAGGTATGTGTGACACGATTTCTATCCTAAACATCTATAGCTACTCAACTATACTTTATTTTTCTGAACTCCGTTTCTGATGTGTTTAAAACTTCTCGATTCAGGGCCGCTGGTACTTCCGGTGAAAAGAAGAAGTAAGCCGAAGCATTCCGAGTTTCTGTAGTTGAAGGACCAGCCAACGTTTTGATTAATTTTCTATATGAAGCATGTATGATTGAGATTTCTTTGAATTTTTGTTAGTCAAATACATTGGCATGCATCAGATTTTTATTGTTGGCTCTTTTCTAATAGCTGTGGCAGTACTATTATTTATTTCCTTGCCCTCATAAGTCTTTTTTTTAATGTACTATAGTAAATTTTCAAACATGTTCTCATAAATGAGCACACCAAGTCAAGTCAACTACTCACAGCTAGGCTTGTAAAAGCTTAAAACCTTTTTTGATTTGTTTGATTTGCAGATTCGGATTGAAAGGTTCAATTCAATGTGTTTTGAACCAAACTCGAACCTTAATTTTGTGTTCTTGGGTATTATTTTTATTTGGGCAAAAAGGCGGAGCAACCTTATTATATGTATTATTATTTGTACTATTCAATATTCAACTACTTGTAACTAATTTATCCATTCATTCTATTGAAAATTCTAAAATATACCATTATGCCTATCATGCTTCACTTAACTAAACTTGTTATCAGCCGACACCACAACTTCATTCAGACTCCGACTAGCAAGAACCTGGCCCAATAACTCATTCGATAGAGTAGCGACCGATCTCCGGATATGTGAAATTACTGTGAACCGACACCGCCAAGCGAAGATTCATTGATAACTCCAGAGGAGATATGTTGTACCAAATCCCCAAACTAATTCATTCATTATAGTTGTTATTTCCCCTCCCCCTTCCTTTCCCCCACTCTCTCTATCGTCTTCGCCTCAAATCTCCTCCTCAAAAAAAAACCTAATTCACTAGCTTTTATTGGCTTGATATTTTTGTTGATTTTATTTCGATTTGCTTCAGCCCTTCCGATATCAATTACTTTCTAATCAATTTGGTGATTTTTCATCGGCCATATATTTTTCATTTAAAACATGTTTGAAATTCAGATATTTTAAAACATGTTTGATTTCGCTATTTAAAACATGTTAATTTGGTATTATTTTGGGTTCTTTTAATTTCTTTATTACTTTATGCTTTGTTTGGCATTATGTAATTACTCTAAAAATCGCACAATTTCGGTAGTTAGGTTTTTGAATTATGGATTTTCGAGGTTGTGGTTTTTGGTTGTGACTTAATTAGTTTTTTTTTGTTGATTTAATTAACTTTTCAATTATAGTTTTCATTTGGAATCTTTTTCAATTTTCAAGAAGGGTTTTCAATTGTGAGATTCAATTGTAGTTTATGAATAGTGGTAATTTAATTGTGATTTGCCACCGTGATTCAATTAGGTTCGCAATTGTGATAATTAAATCAGGGTTTACAATTATGTATTCAATTGGCTTACAATTAGGATAACTGAATTGTGGTTTATAATCAGTGGTTTACAATTCAGATAATTCACCAGCGGTTTATAATGTGGTAATCAATTGTAGTTCTAATTGTGGATTCAATTAGGTTTATAATTAAGGTAATCAATTGTGGGTTTTACTCAGGTTTATAATTAAAGATTAAAATTACCGTAATTCACCACGGAAATTTAATTTCAGGTTTTCAATTAGAATTAATTCACTTTTTAATTGCAATTTCCAATTTGTAATTATTGTTATAAATTTGTAATAAACTAATAATTTTCTGTCAATTTTGCAATGTTTCAAGATTCATCCTCGGCCTCCCACCCTTCCACGGATGAATATATCACGACGAGCCTATTGTGGAATAGACGGGGAGCCCGGGCCGGATATTACCAACGCCACGGTCAACCATCGCCGTGATTTTGCCGCCAGCCTTCGGATGACCCACAACAGACAAATACCTACGGCAAAGGTACGCTGACGATAAAATCCATTTTCCATGCGAAACGATCTTATCAAGGCCATGACGGTACCAAAAATGGAAGGGTTATGCACTTATGATGTCAAGTATCATAGTACTTCTAATGCCAAAAAAACACTTAAACAACTGTTTTAAAAGGAAGTTGAACTTAGATCATGGTGAAAAAACACCATCTCAATCTACTCTTAATTCAAGTGACGCAGCTTGACTAGTAAACCTAGCTTGGTTACATGGAAATATAATCACCGTAGTGCGAGAAAGCTTACCGCTTCATATGGTTTTAGGTCATGAGTGTCCCTTTTCTATGATAGAAGGAGTTATATTTAATAAGTTTCTTAGAGAAATATATCCAAGTATATTAGATTACAACTCAGGAAAGATGGTAGTATTGGATACCAAAACTAGATGGAATTCCACCTAGTTGATGTTGCCCACTACTTACTTATACAGAACTATATGGCCCAGATATGCAGAAGAAAATGGTGCATTTACACACTACTTGATTGATCCTACTGATTGGAATGTCATTTATGATATATGCAAGTTTTTGGAAGTATTTTCTGATGTTATTGAGATAATTAGTGGCACTTATCCAACTGTGAACCTCAAGCTTTAAATGAGCTTTTATAGAAAGTTGGGGGTGCTCTTGGATCAAAGAATGAAAGTCCCCTTAATCAACACTTAGGGATACTTGCAATGGAAATGAAGCTTAAATATGACAAATATTGGTCGCAAAGTAATCTCTTGATCTCCATTGGGACAGTGCTTGATCCAAGGTACCTTAATCTTATTACCAATGCTGACTTAGTATTCTGATTTCTGAGGTTATTTGAAATGCCAGAATATGCATTTGTTGCCTATTCTACATTTGTATTATGTTGTTTCCTATTATGCATTTATGGTAACTATAATGTCAATAATGAAAGTGATTTACATAGTATTCGAGGTTATTTGTGTCATTTATTTATGTTATGTCATTGCCGATCTGTTGCATATATTATGCATTTATGGTAACTATAATACAACGTATTTATACGTTTATCTTTTATTTGTGTTGCCATTTGTATCTGTTGCCTATTTCGCATTTCGCTTGCGCATTAATGTCATATTGCCTATTAATCTATTATACTAATAATGATACGCTTATAGTATTCCCGAGGTTAATAAGGTTTATTCTACATTTATGGTAAATTCAAAATACCAACGATGACATAAGATATGAGGTTAATTCTGCTACATTGTGTTAGGTATAAATTAATTTTTATTACACGTTTATCCATTCTTGTATCCAAATGGTGATGAAGCAAAAATGTATCAAGCGGAATTATCGAATAAGTTATCCTCCTTGTTTAAGCTCTATGAACAATCCTACAACAATGTTGGCCCTCAAAATTAAATAATCAACAACCATCCCCTTCAAGTTCAAGATGTTCTGGATTGGGGAAGAGAACGTTTGAAGCGTTCCTAGAAACTGTTGATGGAATTGGTAATACTAACTGATCTTGAGTGTTATTTAGAGCAGTTCCATCGAAATAAAATGTATGGATTAAGTTTCCGATGTATTAATCATGGACGGTTACCCACATTAAATATCATATCTTTCTAGAACGGCAAAGATATTCTCTCTATTCCGGTTACAACTGTTGCTTCATAATCGACTTTTAGTGCGGGCAAGAGAATAATTGATCCTAAAAGAGCATCTATGAAAACGGCAACGGTTGAGATGCTTCTTTGTGCTTATCAGCGAAAAGAGATGTACGGATCGAAGAAGCGTCACTGACAAAGCTTGTAAGAGAACATTTATTTATTAATGTGTTTTCTTATGTATTTTTTTGGTATTCTAATTGATTTAACTCTTCTTTGTGTACTAAGAATCAGCTGATGACCCTTGTAATATCATTTTGGGCGAGGAAAATATGTTAGCCTAACGACAACTACTGATGAAATTCTGTTTACTTAGTACTTACAAATAGTTTAATTGCTCTAAGGCTTCTTGATTAAATGTAAAAAGATTTGTCCAACTATTTTGCTCGGTTTATGTCAGATTCAGATGTTTATACACCTACATTACTCTAGTTGCTATATTTTAAGAGAGTCGTTTTAGCCAATGATGAAATGTTTCTGAGGCAACTTAAGTAATTTTCTTGTTAGTGATGAATTATTTTAGATGGATACTTTTCGGTTCGGTTTGGATACTTTTACTCGGTTTATTCGGTTTTGGATACTAAACCGGGTGGACCGGTTATCCGCCCGGTTCTAATCGGATCGGGTTACTTATCCATTTTTTCACCAAAAATACTGACCGTTCCCGATTACCCGATATTTTTATCGGGCGGATTCGCGGGTCCTCGCATGTAACCGACCGCAATCGACCGGTAGCTCAATCGCTAACTCTACCAAACGCTACCCCATAACTATTTTTGAAAGAACTAATTTTTCAAATAAACCATTGTAAAATGTAGATATTTTATAAATTTTAAGAACTTAACTTTTAACAAAATTTTATTTTGATTTCTTTAACAAAAAATTTAAAATATAAATAAAAAATACCCCCTTCCTAATCTACCTCTACCCATTCCCCACTCATAATGGTATCAATTGCACGAATACGATACAATCTTATGTAACAAAAGGTGTCAAAATATTAAAAATAGTTAGTGTAGTGTATATCTATTTTTTAGGAAATTTTATATTAAATTAAACACTTGTCATAATATCATTTATGTCATTGATGTATACGGGATGTGGTATCCAAGCCGCTTCCCACCACTCCTTAACCGAACGGCCGCGCATTGTTAAATCTACTCCCCCAACCCCATCCACTAAACAACCAACTACCCCCCTCCCCACCTCACGATCAACCACCACCACCACCATACCAACAAGCTCTCCTCCATCGTAACTCTACTTCGTTGTAATCTAAGATGACTCTCATTTGTGATAAACACCAAATTCATACATCCCGGATCCTCAAATGATATAAATTTAATCTAAAAACACATAATTAATAATTATGAATAACGTAGCACTTATACGATGCTGGGGAAGCTCTATCAACACATTCTTTCACGAAGCCTTTAATTCCAAATTTATTAATTTCAAACGTAGCTTCTAGTTGGTTGCATACCGTGAGAGTTGAACTTACATTGTGGTTTCGCTAGAACACGTGTCGATTCGATGAAAATCGCCAGTAAGAATTTTCAATTCTTCCTTGGATATTTTCGCCACATGAGGAAGTGGGAGGCTTTTGTTTCTTCTTTCATTTCATGAAATGAAAAACTTATGTTGATAGGCTTGATTATATATGTTAAACTTAAAGCCCAACCGAGTAGCTTAATTTAGCCACCTCGTTAAATTTAACTAAACCGTTATAAAATCAAATACTAACATCGCTGTTAATAGTAACTAACAAGTTACTAACGAAATTAGCCTAAGTATCACCCAATTCAATCACTAATTAATTAATTCGGTTCATCCAATTTCTATTTTACATTATCAATGTAAAATCCCACTGAGAATATTCGTTGATTTCAATCAACTCTACCTAGCAAATGTAGTTTAATTTCATACATGAAATATAATCCAACCACATCAGACAGCTACAGGACCTTTCTAGGCTCTTATAATAGTAAGTTGTATAATAATAATAATTGACCAATTACTATTATTATAACGACACTAGCAGCATCTAAAGAATCGCCATAACCCCCTTAAATTATCAAGCGAACCCAAACTAGTAATATACAATTACTAAGGTGAACACTCAAGCTTCAAGAATCACATTTTAACCAACCCGCAAATGAATTGATACACAATTGTCGCAACGGCATTAAAAGGGAATCAATTCTCATTGATTTCCAACACTCCCATTCTGCCCTCGACGATTACCATACTATTCATTTATCACACATCTCTAGTCGTAGTTAATCCATAAGAAGCTGCGGTCAGCTAAACACCCACAACTTTATTTACTCGAAAGTATGAATCGGTCAAGCATTTATGGGCGCCCCATAAACCAATCGCATTCAACTATGCGAGAGGCCCCAGATCTTCCTTTCGGTTTCCATCAAGGACGGATAAATTCCCTCCCAATATATCAACATCTATCGCTATATTCACCGCGCGACCCAACATATGCCGTTATAATCCCCGCTTAAGGCGCATCGCTTCGTCATATCAAGTACGTAGCCTATATAACATATAGTTATATATCGTAGTCTAAGAATTGGTTTAACCTAAAATTCTAAACAAATATCATAAGTGACACGTATATGTTAATATCTTCTATGAATTATTTCGTCATGCCAGCCCAAATAATGTATCCCCCACGGTATCAATCTAGTCCTGCAGCTAACGTGATCAATCTTGATCACTAATCAAAACACCATGTTAGTCCTATAACGCTGTCTCCTAACTATCAAGATTCCGACCAAGGCCTCTTTGGCTATCCTATGTTTCTAGGCTCAAGAGTGTAATCAAATTCATGCTCCCCTGCAAAGATGATTAAATCCTGTGGATTTAACTTCTTTTCACTCATCGAGATAATAATACATGTATATTATATATTTTAAATCCAAGACGTGAAATAAAATAACGGTAACTATACGAATTAATCACGCATTTATGTAGTTTAGTTAACAATCGATTAAAAAACACAGCGAACTTTTTGTTTTAATTAATTACTTAACTTATTCCAGAAAGTGAATGAACTAGCTCCCACCGAACTTTGCCATGTTCAGTTCCTTCATTAAGCTCGTGAAAACCAAACTTAGTCAATCACGGGAAGCGATCTTAATCTGGTGATGCATGCTTAAACTCATACACGGATCCTTTAAGCTTTCAGATGACTTCTTAGATCATTTCACGAGAGTGTAAAGCTTGAAGAGGATATGGATTACAATCACATCCTTTACCTAAATACTACTTACAAGCAGCTTCATTCATCGGCCCTGCCTCTCAACCAAGTGAATCATTGGATTAATTAAGATTATCCCTATTATGTCACAAGACGACTACGTATCAAACGGGTTTCAACCATTTCTCGGGTTCCATCGGTAGGTTTACACACAACTCAAGTGTGTTAAAACACATCTGCCTTATTAAATGCATATTGTTTTAACAACATTACCAACAAAAACAGATTGACTAGTCAAGTCAGACACCGAGTTCAAGTTTCCTTTAGTTTACTCACCGGAAGATACTAGACTACCCTATTATGGAAATGTCATTAATAGCTTTCATATGGTACAAATGTCCATAATGCTACTATCATCACATTCAGTTACAAAGTGGAAGACAACAACCGATCCATTCCATATAACTATATTTACCTCTATTCTCTTAAAGTTACTACTTGGGAGTCAGAGTTCCGAATTCACAAGTGGAATACCTTTAGTAAAATCACAATTCCAATCACGGAATTATGGTATGTCATATAGTCAGCGTAATAATAACACATGACCTCGACGCGGCATACGGCGAATCATAGTACTACGAATAGACTTCCAACCACTCTCATTAACGCGAGGCCCTTACTAGCTGGGATTAGACTCTAATTTAAGAAATAGCTTGTCAATGCTATAACTGCCTATTTATATAAAATTTAATCTATTATAGATTTCAATCACCTCGAGCTTCATGACATCTTAAACTTAACAAGAAAATGTCATGCAAGCTCACATATATTTAATGTGACTGATTATAGCATATGTCACATATATGTAGCTGGGCTCACAAATGTACAAGAATCTAATCACTACTATACCCTTTAAGGTTGTAGGAAGATTTCTTCAACATTTAGTGTATAAAACTTTATTTATGCAGTTACGCTCCCACTAACCTTTAAGGAACTCAAGGTTCTTCATCACTCTTGATTCTTATTGATTTTCATCAAGTATCAAAGTGAGGAATTTAACTCCATTATACTCAATCTTAAGTTTATAACTTTAGATTCTAGTAAAGATATAAACTTTCTTTTTACATTCTCATTGCATGTGAGTTCCAATAACAATGTCAAGTATCCATCATCACGATCATTACTTAGGAACATTCTTTGATAACTTACACTGCCACTGCTACAACTGTGGAATAAGAATAAGAAAGTTCAGTCAAGCACGAGCACAACAACCAACGAATATGTTTAATATCAAGCTTTCAACCAAACGTATGATTAAACGCTATTCATGATCGATTGTTCATTTAATGAATATATTTATTACCTCTCATGATTCACCATCCGTAAAGTAATATAGCATGTGGCCCTTACTCTCGACGAATCACCATCCGTACATAAAATGTAGCCTTTTATACTCAACTCATGTATCACATTCTGTCAATTTAACACCAAACATTATTATATTATTTATTCATGTTGTCATTTGTATCACCGCATTTAGCTTTTAAATGCATCAAGCAGCTGATACCTCTTTGATATAACCCAAGTGGTTCTATCGGCTCGTATCTCCTAATTTTGTTTCACTTCAATGCATTCAAGTCACATTTATTTCACTATTTGTACTTCATAACGAAGACTCTATATGTACAATAAATTGCAACACTATAGCGATGGAAATAAATACCAAATTTCTTCCTTTCCGGTTACGCATAAAATGACTTAATATCAACTTTGATCTGTTAAATTATGTCTACTACAAAGGACATACTAACTTCTATCCTATACGAGACGCTTTCAAAGTTTGTTTATCAAACACAACTCTCGAGTTGTCTCACAATAATATGAATAAATTAATTTAAAGGTAGCGAAGAACCTTACATGTGAAATTATTTCATTCTTTCAGGTCTCGCCACGTTAAACACAATCCTTTACTGTATCACTTAATTAATGACACATCTAAGGTTGTAATGAAACTACCTTGGTATATTTAAATTGAAAGATCTCATCCATTTGTGTTTTAACTTCATTAAACACAATTCTCAATTACGATCTTAACAAGCACGTTTTAAGATTGAACGATAAATCTCATTCTTCGGATGATATATACTACTTATATCGACGATACTACTCGTAACTCGATAGTATTCATATGGTCCTTTCCATACCCTCACAACTGGGATTTATCATTCAATGACTCAAATCTTCAATTAACTTGTATGTAAACATACAGACCCTTAATTTAGACAATAACCTCCCACTAAGTCTAGTAAGAGTCGACTTAGTTCATCTTTTTCAAGATTATACTCAAGTCTTGTTCTCTTTTAATTAACTTGTACGTAAACATACAAACTTCTAATTTAGACTAAATAACCTCCTTAATTAAGTCTAGTAAGACTCGAATTTTTAGTCTATCTTTGATTATACTCAAGTCTCGCTCGAGTCATTATCCAAGTATTATTCAATCGTTTGTTGTTCAAGGCTTCCTTTTAAAGAAGAGTAGTAATGTTTCCTTAATCGTAATCACCCGATATGGAAACGCAGTCAAACATGACATTCCCTTTACTCTTACAAGTGCAGTTAAATAGCTAGGGAATCCCAGCCATCTTCACGAGGATTTAAAATCACATTTTATAACGAAGGCCATCATTACACAAAGAAATTGACATAACTTTCTTTGTATCTTGTCTCCAAATTATTGTTATACTTGGCTCATATCAATGATTAATCATGTGAGTCAAAACCAGTGTTCTATTAATCGATAGCCCAAATTCCACATTTTCGACAACAAAATTATTTGAGATATGAGATTTAATCAAATCTCTTGAATTCCTAAATGTTACATAAAATCCTTCTTTCTATGCTTTTAAAGTTCTAAATAACGTAAGCTGAATCATTAATCCTAACTTATAGTTCCATGTTCACTCAAGTGTACAAGCAAGAGAAATCGAATGTATAACTTTGCTTATTTGGTTACATACCATGCCTTTGTTTCCTCACAATTCATTTCTAACTACGCTCATCATGTTAAAGAAACTAAATACTCATCACATGTCCTCTCGAAACGTAGATACACAACATTCAGATCATTCACGCTTTTTCTCAATCGAGCTTATGTTAGGATCAAACTATTTATCATTTAAGACTTGCTTTCATGGCTAAAGGCATAATACTTAATATACTGTCTTCATAGCATCATCACCTTGATTGAACTCTCAAAAATTAATTTATCCTTCAATCATATCATGCGACTTTGTTCACTTGAACCAAAGTTCATGCAACGGATCAACACTACTGAACTGGCCTTAAATGTTTGTATTTAAAGTTTTATCCTCTATTAGCATACCGACAACACTAATTTATGTGTTCGGTCGCAGTCCGGTCGCCATAATATAACGACAAGCAATCCAGTATCGCCTCACAAATTCCAATATACTAAGTACTAGGCCTTTTCAATCCTTACTAACTAATAATTCAAGAGTAAATTTTTCATTCAGACTACTTACCAAATTGACTCGTAACTTAAATTAACTAAACTAATCAATGCAAAAGTAAGTGATCGTACTTAATATTCAAGTATGTCGCGGCAATATGATTTTATCGATCATCGACTAATTTAACTATAGCTACTTATTGGCTCATAACAAAGCATTCCTATACACCGATATTACTTCTCAAGCACACCAATTGCTTCCCAAGAAACTAACTATATCTCTATTATTAGCTTAAAATAGGAGATCTTTAATAAATCTCTATGCTTATTAAATTGCACATATAATACTCTATATCTCTACGGTGTTGAAATACGTTGCTCTGACACACTGTATGACAACCCTATTTCTAGCAATTAATCACTTATGAACGACTCTATCGATATCAAGATATTAAATACTAATTATGTACACAATCGTAATTAAGGAAACTGAAATAAATTAACCCAAGAAAATAAATCATCCGATCTAATCATATCATGGTCCTCGACACAATAAAATTAGTTCATAATAAAAAGACATAAATAAATACATGAAATTAATGGCATCTATCCTTAACAATAAAATAACTCTCAATTAAAAATATTCAAACCAATTAAAAATAATCAACTCCAACTTCCAATGAAAATTCAAAAGCCTGACAACTTTGACGACTTCTTCTGAAATTCAAAGATATTCCGTCCTTTTTACTCTAATCTCTCTTTTATAGTGCTAATATAACCTTAATATTGATGGCCGAATCCCTTATTCTTGACTTCATGACTCATGAATCTTAAATGACCTGCCCATATACTTCTCAATTCCGCCCTATTCTTCACTTTATCCGATAATTGCCTGTAAACTCAAATAAAACGAAACAAAGCTAAGAAATTATATCGGATTAAGTAAAATAACATCACCTAATACGTAATTAGGCCTCAAAATACTATATTATAAACACTTATCACATACAACCGATTGCAATGGTTGGAAGCAAGATCATTTTGTAACACTTTGTATCAACAAGCTGGCCCGGATTTCTCCTTTAACTTATTTTATTTCACATTATAAAGTCATGCATTTAGTTTCTAATCTTAATCTATGAATAAAATAGGTAAACTTAACGTACAAACATAATAGGAAATATGCAACTTAAAATAAAATGTTGTAGTTCAAACAATCCATACGTATTTACAAAATGAATTGTAAATATAATACCTGCATTTCAAATCTCAGCCAAATGTACATGTATCAAGATCTACTATACTTAAATCCAAACGGCAACATCAGTAAATATTTTGAATCCAGCTTATATTAGTAGGTTATCAACCAAATTATAAAACTACATAACTCTTTGTGTCGTTAGCATACTATTCAAGATGCTACCCGACTTTCAGGATTCGACAAACCGGTTAAGCATACCACTAAAACTAAATTACTTCTGAATGATCATCTCAAAGCCTACAACGGTGAAATCACTTCAACATTTATCCATCATTATATCTAAGTGCAAACCCGTAACACCCGCCATCACAACAGGTCTCGTATAATGCAACCGATTTCACAACTTTAAAATTGGCTTCGATACGTTGCTTAAATTTTAATCATGTAGATTAATGTTATTTAACTTTATTTGACGCTTATTAGATAGCACATATTCAAAGCAAATACGCACAAATATGAAAATAAATAAATAACACACATTGAGGAGATATAGATATGACCCCTAGAGACCTATTACATCCGCAACAAAGTGAAATGCTAACATAAGTCCTATAACGGCCTTAACAAGTGCAAGTCTTATATTCTTGACTCTAGCAGAAACTTACAGAAGTTCTCGAGTGCCGTCTTGTGGATATGCTATCTTCAATGCCACCACCAGTGATACATACTACTACTGCAGCTTGACTTAGGCCGACCACCTTGACTTGTGGGTAAATGAATACAAGAATAAAAGAAATACGACTTCGGTGGTGGATTTTACAAAATTTCGATGCAGCGAGGCCAGTAAATAAAATAAATTAAACTAGGTCATATCTAAATACCTCCTTTTCGATAACCAATATATATGGGCGAAACATTAAAGTATATAAATGCATAATATTCATATATATATTAAATGAAATGAGATTAAATGTGTTCATAATTGTTGTTAATTACCATTATTTTACAATTAATTATCAATTAAATATAAATTACAATTTTAAATATGTTACATGATTAATGATAATTATTACAATAATTATCAAAGCCACTCAAATCATGGAACAATTGCCCACAAGCCAATTAACCAATTCAAAATTTAAAGTCACCATGAAATATATTTACAAAAATTATCAATTAATGAAAAATAATTGAAAGAAATAAATCAAATTTAATGCCATTTCAAGATATATATTCAATTATCTTAATGACAAAAATTTATGATTTGCTTATTTAAAACCGAAATTAATAATTTATCAATAAATTTTCAAACCAAAAATAATAATTGAAATTAAAACTTAAGGTTTTCTAAAATGGGCTGACGAACTTCAAGGCCAAGGGCCTCCGGTAACCCCACAACCAACACGCGCCAGCCGGCCGTAGTAAGGTCGATGGGCTACTTCCGGTGGCGGGCGTCCAATTCCGCCACGGGCGCCGGGAAGATCCCATGAGGATTCGGCGACAGTTACTGGTAATTCATTTCAGTTTTAGTTTTCCAGATTAATTGCAACTTTTTGTAAAACTATTTTGGAGGCTCTGAAATTCAAAAAATTCACAAGTTTTCTTGAACATCCCAACAATATCATTATTGAACACGTCTAGTGGTAGTTTATCAAAAACACTTCTAGTGTTTGATTAAACCAAAACAATCCAGAAATTCAACGAATTTTTTTTGGAGTAATTAAGAAATTCAGAAAATTCACAAAGAAAACAAACTGACATGAACCTCAAAGGGTCAAGAACGCTACAGTTTTAATTTCGTAATTTTCACGAAAAAATTTCAACTCTTTATAAAATCGAAAATGATTTCTACCTCAAAATTAAAAATGCTTAAATTAATCAATTTTTAATCCCTTTGTTTCTTAAACGATTAAATAAACTTCAAATCATTAAAATCGATACATGAAGTGATGATTCCGGTTTATGTGAAAGAAAGATATATTAATAATGGGTTAACACTGTATTATATATTCATCAGTGAATATATAAATCGCCAAATAATCAAATTAACCCCAACAACTATGTCGGCGCACAATCAAACTGAATAAAATACATTAAACTTGGAGGCTCACAGAGCTCTTACATTAGAATCTAGTATGAATTTAATCGTGATAAACACCAATTCATACATCCCAGTTCTCAAAAATAATGTAAATTAATCTAAACATGAAATAACAAATGTATGAATAAAAGGATTCTTACATTTCAACGGAAGCGGATTGAACCCAATTCCCCACGTAGTGCCTCGCGTGATAGCCCCTCAAGATCCTCTCCAAAACTTGTTCAACACCAACGAGATGTCCTCTAGATTGCACACACCAAGAGGGAATCGAACCGAGAGTTTTGTGATGAAATGTGAATTGGAAGATGAAATCTTCCAATTCTCTAGAGAGGAGGGGCGGCTATTTTTTTGAGGGGGTGGAGGTTTTTGTGATTCTTATGTCATGAAACCTAATCCCCTCTTTAAATACCAAGTCCCAAAATTTCACTCGTTAAGCAACTCGTTAAGAAATCAGTTTAACTCGTTAACTTAATTAGACCGTTATGAACTTCTAATTAAATAATGAGTTACTAGTGAGTTGTTCTATTTTAATTAACTTAACAAGTCAATTAAAATACTAACGAGGAGCACTATCGAATAGCTTATCAAGTTATTCATGAGTCTCAATTGTGAATTGATTAAAGCTTTTGCAAGTTTAACCAATTGTTGTTCATCAACATATACTTATTTTGACAAATATAAATATTGAGAAATAAAATTTCTCGATATACAAAGTCGTTTAATATTGACCGAGATATCATTGTATGTGTGACCTTCTAGGCTCGGATAATAGTAAGTTGTATAATAATAATAATTGACCAATTACTATTATTTATAACGATTAATGAAGTAAGATCTAGCAATAAAATTTCATAACCTTAAATTATCATGAGAACCCACTATTAATACATACATTACTACAGTGAACACTAAGTTCACACACAGTAATCACATTTAAACAAACGGTAAAATGAATTGATACACAATTGTCGCAGCGGGCACAATAAAAGGGAATCAATTCTCGTTGATTTCAACGAGACCATGGATCCACATGACATCAATGTTGTCGTTCAACTTCTGCGCTCCGGTATTTGAAATCTTTGCAAAGGATGGCGCGAGAAAGGACAATCAAAGGCGGGGCGAATCCGTTTTACCATCAAAGAGGCACTTTGTTGATGCCCAGGATTCTATCAAAGCAATAAGGCCAGACCGGTGTAGCCGTGGAAGAGCCGAGGCGCCTAAGGCCTTCCGGCCAGAGCCATCGACAAAGGAGAAGAGTCATTGAAGCACTCAAAGGGCTAACGTTACCGCTGACTCAAGTAGAAAAGGTGGCATCCACGACACTCAAAGGCTTCGTGACACCGGTGCAAGGGCCAAAGATCATGGGACGATGAATCCCAAGGCTTATGACCTCTTAGTCAAAGCGGGGATAGAATCCCACAAAAGATCTTTGGTGTGGGCAAGCAACACTGAAGTCAAAACACCTGAGTACGAGATAGGCTTCGAGGAAGAAGCTACAACGCAGAGGCTACACCATCAAGAGCTCAACAGCCGGGCTCGGGTACAGCTCGAACAGTGTTCTAGAGGTTGGGGGCAACTCTAACAAAGATTAGGAGAGGTCAGAAGCATAGAGCATGATGAACCATCCTACTACCACAAGAAGACATGCACATATGCTTGAGAAGCGTCTGAGTGAATTGAGACCCGTGTAGAGAGTATGTCATCATTTGCTATCAAAGAATGATTAGTTCAGACATCGCATCCTACTATATGCATTTGGTGAATGTAAACATATGTACACAATGGAAGGTTCCAAGGCCATCACACCTACCTATCCTATGCAAGAATCGGTCATTGTTGCTATCACCGATATCGAGTCAAAATCTTTTCAAATTTGTATCCAGCTGGGGAGATTTTTTGAATTATAATTTTGTTTGAATACAAATTTTGATTCATGTGGGGGATGTTGGATATTTGAGTGTTGTGAATCCAAATTTGTCAAGTCATGTGTGTGTCTATGAGTTGTGCAAAATTAGAATAGATACAAGGAATTTTGGATTTTGTATTTGTCCCACATAGGAGGAGAGTGGGAGCAAAGTGCACCTTATAAGTAAGGCTCCTCATAGCCTTAGTAAATTGATTGACTCTTACTATGCCAAAACTCACATGACCGTAGGGGGAGGGGGTGTAAATCCGGGGAAAATGAGCTCGAGGATTGTGAATTCAGGTGCGTGTGAAAGCTTGCGGACACGAATGGATTCGAGGGGCTCCTGCGAGCCACTTTTGCTTCTGGATAAGCTCAGTTTTTCCAATCAAATTCAAGCTTCCATAATTATTTTAAATGCCCAGCTGTTACAGAACCGTTTTGGTTCAGCAACGAATGGTGTTTAGTGCAAAACCGTTCTATTTTAGTATTAAAGGGGTGCTTATTGCTGCTGTTACACAATGTCCCTATATCAATGTCCATCATCTCTTCTTCCAACAATCAGAATAACACACACTAACACAAAAATTCAAGAGTTCCCATCATCTCTTTTTCTTTTCTTTTTTGTTGAAGTAAGCCTCCAAGCTCATTATCACAGGTTAATTGATCGGTTCACGGTGCTAAGTGAAGGCGATCGTGAGGTGAATTTTATCCGGAAGCGTATTTCTACGTTATCCGTAGCACCACCCGCAGGGGAAGAGGTCGAATACATTTTAAGGAAAACGTTGTAAACGTGACTCTATCTGATTTATTTTTGTTGTAATCGTTGGTTGTATTTTCGTATGAGTATTTTGTTGTTCCCTACATCTTCCCTATAAGTTCCCTACATCTTCTCTATTCCATCCCACTTTGCTTCTAGAATTCTAGTTGTAAGTAGTCTCACCTCTATGATCCATTTGTCGTTCATTCCTCTATTATATTCCCTCCGTCTTTATATATATATATGATTGTTTAGTTTAGTCCGCGAGGCACATCTCAGCCGGACATCGGGTCGCCTTTGCGGTGCGCCCATGCGCATCGAGGCGTGGAGTTCGATCCTGGCGGCCCGGCAAATGGTGTTCTTGAATCCGGGGTTGTGCCTCGGTGTTCTTGAGGGTTACACAGCTATCTTTGGGTGCTTTGTGTATGAGGTGGCCTACGGACCCGTCCCGAGGCTATCGGATAACCTCCCACGGCCAGTGATGGACTAACCGTGCGGGGCGGCCTTAAGTTGGCCGTATCAGCGATATGATTGTTTAGTTCAAAAATATTTTCTTAATTGACTCAAAAACAGGTAATAAAGCCATAAATTCTTTTTATCAATTTAACGTCTCAACCAATGAGAGCGATACAATATAATAAAGTTGAAGAAATTTAAGAAGTTGAATGCAAAAAGTTACGTTTTGAAGTTAAACGATCAACCAACAAAAAATTCATCCTAAATAATGAATCATTTGAAGACGGAGGGAATACTTGTTCAGTTGTTCATGCATTCATTTTTTCTTCAAGTGTTTTTTCCTTTAACTATGGTAATGAACTAATGATGCTCATTTTTTTGGGTCTCCTAGCATTAAAATCATGTACCATCTATATCCATACGTAGGTGCCTCTTCGTTTCATGTCCCCTTTAAAGGAGATGTATTAACTTATGATATTTTTCTGTCCCATGAGATTATGATTGATGATGTGCTACTATAATAATGGATGACATTGTCCACCTTGGCTTGTTTTGGTCCAGATATCATTTTTAAAATTCTTATGGTACTGATGAGTGTATATGCTAAAATTAAGATATTATTTGGACGTCGATGTCATAAATTATTGGAATTGATTAATTGAATTGAAAACAGTCAAATTGCATAAACTGTAATATACGGTTTGCTCATATATTGTGGTTTTCAAAATGAGAAATTTGTATATATGCCGTTTTTCATCCTGTTCTATGAATTGTCACCTTCTTTTCCATATGGCCATAATATTTCGGCTAATTTTTCATTTGCCCTCCATACTATGCATTTATTTTCAATTTGCCCCAAGAAGTTTCAGTTCTTGTCTGCCTTATTCCATATACTTTTCTTCTTGTCTGTCTTGCCCCTAAGCTATTTTTCTTCTCTCAAATATCTCCTGAACCCAATTTATACATTTAACAATATATAAATTTATTAGAAATATGAAATGCCTATTTTTTCCTTAATTACAACTTACTTAAATATTACATTTGAAAATAGGGGTACAATTTCAAATTCTTTAATATTTTATAATAAATAAAAATAAACTCCACCCCCACCAACTACCACCATCCTCCTCCACCACCGTCACCCCCCACCCCGCCCCCACAGCTGCCCGGCCCCATCCCGCACTTTACAACCCTCCCAATCCGTGACCACCTCATAAATGCTGTGATTTCTTCCGTTTCAAAGTTTTTTGGGCAACGGTTTTGAATTTTTCAATTAGAGTGACAAATTAAAGGGAGGTTATTAAAATAATTGATAATTAAAAAATAATTATGTGATTTGAACTTAGGAACTTGAGTTGCTGATGTCGACAATCTTTTTGAGGTCCTTATACTCATTATGCCTAGCATTGAATAGATTGTGTATTGCCTTATCAATGAACAAACATTCTAAGGTACTCTTAGTTAAATCAGTTATTCTTTTACTATTGTTTTTTTATTTGTCATATGTTCTATCATTAAAATACCTCTTTTCCTAGAAGACTGTACAATTGCTTTTACTAATATTCCACATTAAAAAAAATATATAGGTGAGTTTAGATAATCGAGATAATTCTAGCCCGGTTGACCCTGCTGATCCATGAGATTCAAAGGATTCGAATCTCATGTGGGGGATGGGAGGTTGGGGAATTATTGTAAATATATATATATATATATTAGTAGTACTCCCTCCATTTCAAATTAATTGACCTTTTATGATTTTCTGTTAAGGCTTTGACCATAAATTACTTTTTATTCACTAATCCAAAAAATATAAAATTGATATCATCTAATTTGGTTTTAAAAATATTTTCATAATATAATTTTCTTGTAATTTTTCATAATGTACATAAAAAGTAATTGATAATTAAAGAATGTGTCTCAAAAAGGTAAGAGAAAGTCAATTAATTTAAAATGGTGAAAGTAATGTAAATTATATTAAAAATACTCATATTAGATTTTAATATGTTACATGCTAAATATATTATATATTAAATATTAGAATTTAAATTTCATAAAGTTAAATGATCAAAATTCAAAATTATACTCTTTCTAGATTTTTTTACTTGTCACACACAAATTAAGAAGAGGAAAAAAAATTAAAAAGTACATTAAAAATGTAAAATGACAATTAATTGAAACTGTATCATTATTGATTGATAATTTAATATTAAAAAATAGTCAAAAAATATATTGAAAATAAAAAAGTGTAATTTCTATATTAGAATAACAAGTAAAAAAAATCTAAAATTTCAAAATTAGATTGACATGTAATTTTGTTTGGAGGGATTACTATGTTTGGGGACGGAGTCCTGGAGGGTAGTTGACTACATGCCTATCCCTAGTATTTTCTCTTTTCACTTTTTTTATGTACGAGTATATTTATGGAGAGGAATGTATATGTGGACTATGAGAAAATAATTGGACAATGATAAAATGAAAAGATCCTTGTCGATGCATAAATGGTCCCACAACTTTTATTTGATTGCTTGAAAAGCGAGACCAATATCGTCTATAAAATCTTGCGCGAAAAAAATAATCAGTAGAAGAAGCCATCACCAATTTAGTCATTCTTAATCTCATGATCATTTTATGGTACTTCATTTCAAAATGTCATCCCATCAACTCACTGACACTAAAAGAAGCAAATCGTTATACTAACGGCCTCTCAAAGTTTTTGTCTGGGATATACATAAATTAATCGATGGAATGTGCCTTAATTGATTATGAGACTAGAGCTTTTCTTTTAGCCACTTCAATACAAAAGTCGCTCCTTATAGTGTCGAACTCGCCTTGCATGAAAGAAGGCGATAGTATTGATGCTTATCTTTCAGTTAACTGCCGGTTCAGGCTATGCCCCTGGGAATACGCATGACACTGAACTGTATTTGTATTATGGGAGAAGCGAGAAGATAATAAAACAAGCTTAACTTTATAGAAATTTCTTCCGTTAAGGTTTTTCTTGAGCAGTTCAGACTTCCATTAAAATGTTAAATAATGGGCTGACATGTGAAAATTTTATTATTATATGGGACCAAAAATAACAGAACGCTTTGGGGAAATCTTTCTAGTACAAAGAGATTTATCAAAGCGATTGAGGATTCATTATCAAATCTGATTACTCTCATAATATCTTGGCGGTATCTGGTATGACGACTTGATATGGACTCGAGCTCACTTGAGTTTGGGTTTTTGATTTGGATATGCAATCTGGTTGGGCACAGAGGCGAGGTGACCAGTCTTTGGCCGGATATAGTCGAACCGGGGTAGCCGAGACCCTTCGATATTTTAGCACACCTTAGCCTCCAAGAATGAAGTAGGTGGCCATGTGTAGGTTTTCTAAGTAAAAAATAATTCATTTATTGACCCCGATATTTCCTTGCTGCATTAATTTAAGCCCCGTATCTTTCGGAAAATCTATTCAAGGTTTAAAGATAGGTTTAATTAATGTAAAACCCTCAGTTTTAACCTAAATTATTTCGAGATTGAAGTTTGAATTCTCACGAACCCTATTATTTTTCCACAATCTTGAATTTAATTGGAAGCTCGGTGAACCCTAATCAATACGTATATTGTGTGACAGATTTAATTAATTAATCATAAAGATTGAATTTTATTAATTTAAATTAAATTAAATTCCATGATCTAATGTGTTTCATATCACTTATGTGTTGATTATTGATTGGGAATACATCACAAACTTGTTTACAATCAATCTTCCATTTAGATTTTCCTCAAAATTACATTATATCACTTTTCCTCAATAAATTGCTGAAATATAATTTCTATAAAATTGATCACAAAATCAATTATATTTTACCTTTAATTTTTAAGCTAAAGTGTCAACGTTTAATGTTGTAATTTAATTTTACGGAATCATTCGGTAAAAATTGACTGAAAGTGAAAGAAATTTCTTAAATTGGTAATGCATGCTATATAAATATTTTTCTTCATGTGAGAAATAAAATTTTCTCCTTACGTGTTAACAATTAATTATGTAATAATAAATAAACAAATTAACTCCATAATACTTAAATAAGAACCCCATTTATACTGATAATCTTGATTAATTTTTTCTATGAATTTCCATTTAGACATACTAAAATATACTCCGTACATTATTTTTTTTAGATAAATACTCACTCCGTTTCTAAGAGATCATCACATTTTGACTTTTTGATAGTTATACCTTTTAAACTTTAAACTTAAATATATTTGTTTGTGTTGTATAATACTCCCTCTGTCTTAGCAAAAATTTCTCTTTTCATTATAAGTAATTGTTTCATTTACCAATACAACTTTTTGCTTTAAAGTTTGTATTGTCTCCTAATATTTTTTTTATATTGGTTGATATCCTTTCTCTTTCATTCAAAATTGTACAATAAATGATTTTCATAATAAAGTATTTTTTTTTCTAAAGATCAAATAAATTGATACGGATAGAGTATTTGATAAAAATATATCAATCACACGATTTGAAATGTATTTTTCATTAATATTGTTTTCATAAAGTATTATACAATACAAATAAAAATATTCAAGGTCAAAATTTAAAAAATATAACTATCAAAAAGTCAAAATATATGTCACTTTTTATGTCTGCGGAGTAATACCACTATCTCTTAGGGTGGAAAGAATAATATCTGGTTGCCTAATTTATATTGATGCAGTCTTCAACCCCTCCTCCTCCAATCCCTTAGTTTGTTATATACGCACGAATAATAATTTTCATTAAGGATAAAATTATGATTTTTCATAAAAATTCTTATTTAAATGTATTGTACTGTTGCCCCACCAATCCATATTTAAGTATTATTGTACTGTTTACTTTTCTCATTCCACCTGACTGAGCCAGGACACAAGCAACTCTCTCACATGCACATTAACCCCTCCTCCTCCAATCCCTTATTGGAGAAACAACCACTCCTCCTTATTCAGCCCCAATCTGCACCCTCAAGGAATCAGTTTCACACCACAAAGCAATGAAATCTCCCCCCTCCTTCCCACCTCCAACCTCTCTTTACCGTTTATATGCTCTGAACTCAAAGATTTTCCATCTTTTCCCCTCTCCTTTTTCCCATGTATTCATATTCACAACAATATACCCCCTTCTTCGCTTCATCAAATCACCATCAAAAACCACTCTTGATCACGAGGCCCAATTTTGATGGAAAAAACCCGTTCGCGATCAGAAAAACCATTCTTGATCCAGAAAAAATCCAATTTGATCAGAAAAAAAACCATTTTGATAAGGAAAAAGCCAATTTTGATCAGAAAAACCCCAATATTGATCAATGGTTGAGTGGATTGGTGCCCATCAACAAAATGTTTGCACAGGTCAAGACTGCACCAGCATTGAGATATGATAAATGATTTGATTTTGCCATCTATTAAAAATGCTGCTATGTTTAAGTCACAATCAATTGTAAAACATTATTTGTGCTTTTGATGTTATATTTAGTCTTGGTGTTTGTGATATATTCTTGTTATAGGAGGACCATTTTAAGGCTTCTGAGACTCACCCTGTTGTTGATGCTTTATATTTCTGCATTCACAATGTGTACTATTAGGTATGTTGATATTACTCCTGCTACTACTACGTGAAGCTGTTTTGCGATTTTCTTTGTATTGATTGGTTTTCGGGTTTTGTTGATATTTTGCTTAGTGGGATAGTTAGTTATGTGCTTGATTTGCAAGAGAGTTATTTGTTGAGGACTATGAAGATCTGGTGCACATGACCGTGGAAGGATTTTGGTTGATGTAAAAGAAGGGAGTAGGATGAGAATTCGGATGCCGAAGGTTGCACTGGCATTGGGTATTGTTGTGATCTGTATCGGAATTGGGGTTTCTTTTTGCATTTTTGTGGAAGCTTGGCTAAGTTTGGATTCATTTTATCGGTGATGTCTGTAAGAGCTGTTGGATAATAAGCGACAGGGGCTTTTAGTTCCACGTCTGGACGGATTTTTGCATCTATTTGGTTGCTCATTATCGACTTTGGCTGTGCTCGAGCATTCCTTTATCTGGCTGAGGCAAAGAGTGGATAGAGACATGGGGATGATGGCAAAACATGTACTTGGTCAAGATATGACAGTGGCGCAGTTCTGGCTGCTGATATTGATCACAATGGTTGTGTGAGGTATATATGCCTCTTTCTTTGCTCATATAATTGCTATTTATAGACTTACCTTCTGTATCAGGAGTAGTTAAAGAAAATTATCACAACGTGGACATAATTAATTGATGAACTCTGTAGAGTGCAGCGGCTACTAACTTAGCATGTCATAATAAGATGCATCCTGTTGTCACATTTATATGATTTAACCTAATTGTTGTTGTTCAGAACTGATAAATTAAAATGATATAAGTCCATATAGGTAAAGTTTAGCTATTTTTTCTGGATTATAAAGTAACCCTTTGCTATGTTAGAATTATTTGATTGTTTTTACCTCTACCATGGTCATCAACTTTGATGCAAGCCTGTCAAGCCATATATGAGTTCTTTGTATTTTAGTGGTAAATATGAATGGTGAACATAATTAATCTAGCCTTTCAAGAAGCCTTTTATGCATGTATATAGTATTGGTTCTGTTACCCACGTAGTATTGGACTCAAACACCGATCACATGTGGAAAGTTGTGGGTTGAAGGCAAGGGGTTAGGAGTTCTGACCTTAGTAATGCAGTTCAGGTAAGAAATGTGACCCCAGTTGACATGAGCAATGCAATGAAATCAAAATTCACACAGCTCTAATTAGACTACCTATATTCTGGCTATTGCACAATGGTCTGAGATAGTATTGTATATTCCTACGAGAATGTGTTAGTTGATGTATTACTGAATTTGTTGGAGTAAGATAATGGAGATTGTGCTATATCAAGGATAGTTCAGATATTAGATTAAAGCGTCTGTTGGAAGCAGGAAAGGATCTGTTATAACATGACAACTTTTTAGATGTTGGAATGTCATTTTAATATGGTAAGAGTGCAAATGCCTGTTGAAAACAACATAATTTGTATTGTTTGCTCTTGAAATCGTATTAGTGTTACAATTTTTTTGCATGCAGGAAATATCATTTTCTAGAAGCGAATTCAGATAGATACCATATTAATGCAATTCCTGCAATCTTCATTTAGCATATGTGAATTTTCTTTTTTCCTTTGGCTATCAAATAGGTCAAATTTGATATCCATTAAGAAAATTTGTGCTGTTTAATTTTTCTACTGCTTGTTCTTTGTATGCAGTAAATCTGAATTTGTTATATACAAGCTGAAGGAAATGGAAAGTGACCGAGAAGGATATTCGAAGCTCATCTGTAAGCAGTTTGAGAGTTTGGATTCAGGCAACTGTGGGAAAATAACCCTTGCGGATCTGATGGAACATCGCCACTGAATAAACAAATCATTGGAGCAAGGACATGAACATCGATATCTCATTCTTGAACTTAAAGATGATGATTCGTCTTTGCTGAAGTAAAGTAGAAAGCATTAATAGTCGAATTCATGATCAGATAAAGAAGGCATTGTGGTTAAGTGCAGTCCATGGCTTGCGGATCTACGATTCATGAGTTTTAAGAATGAAAGAGATGATGCTGCCAACTTTTTGTTAGTTAATACAGAGAGTGGTACAATCCTAAAAGATTGATACTTCCATAGTTATTTAGGCATTGATGGAAATTACGGATTTAAACTGGAATTACTACAATTTTGTTATCATTCATTTTATATTTGCATCTTCATTCTTCAAGTTGAACACATTTTTATTTATCTTATATGACATCTACAATTGTAAAATAATATTTGGACTTGTTATTTTTATATCAAAAGAAAATAACTTATTTAAATGCATCATCAGTGGGTTTCTGCAGTCGGAGGCTAACTGGTTCTATCCATCAGGTTAACATTATGTTAGGTTCAATATGATACAGTTATGAAGCTGATCTATTTGCATTTCCCACCCTTATTTGGGAGTAAGTAATTTTATCTTATAGTTAAATCTCTTCTGATGCTAACTATGTTATAACGTCTCCAAACGTCTACAACTTCTACTTGGCATTAGAAATCAGAGAGCCTACTTTTTCAATGTATCTAATTCATCGGTTTAATTTTAGGGATATCAATGGGTAGGATTGGGAAAGGTTTTGGTTATAATATCCGACGCTAAGTTTGCTAAAATTTAAAATGTGACCCGACTCTTGGCTTCATTGACATACTACACAACCCGACCCTAATATAAAAACTTCAAAGAAGAATCCAGGGTTCCTGTTGGCTAGGTTGTTTGTACATAAAATTCTCACTTCATTCCCATTTTTAGTTGCTTTTGGTTTGAGAAATTTTTTTATCATAAGTAACTTTTTAATTACATTAAAAAATTAGAAGAAAATATATAAATAAAAATATTCAGAGAAGAAAATGAATCTAAGGTAGATAAAGGAATAAAAAATATTTGTTGATCAGACCTTCACTTTTGAAAAATTAAATACATAATTAAGTGCCCCAGATTACACGTATTATGATAATGTTTTTGAAAACAAGTTACCGATATTAATACCACTTATCCACTTTTAAAAGAATAGATATATCATGAACTATAAATTTATAAAATATAATAGGTAAATACAAACATAAAAGTAAAAATGAATATGTATGTTAATTTATTTTTCATATTTATATATACGGGTAGAGATGCGAAAGGTTTACCTATACTCGTAACAATAGTCGAACTTGAAGCCGGATTTGAAAATGAAAAGCCAATAACTTGATTCAATATCCGGACGCCTCTTCAAAAACAGGCCCATACTGGATGGGATTAGTACGATCCGGTTGGAGTTAACATTGTCATCCCTTGGCCAAACTATTAAGTTTTGGAAAAGAAAAAGGAGATTTTTTAACACTGGTTCCTCTAAATAACTACATCATCTGAAACAAGGTAGCATTAATCTTTACTTGAATAAGAGAATAACTTGCTTTTCTGTCACCTATTTAGTGTATCTTACAAACATTTGCTACTTGTAATATATGAATGGAATTGTTATGTCATTCGTTCTACATTTAGGATCTCATTGGGTATTATGATTCAACATACTTTGATATAGTCTCTCTTAAACTTTTTTTTGGTCTACTTTAGCATCTACATTCATTTGTAACTATCAATCTATCTTGATTCCATCTTTTTACTACATACATTTATTCAGTAATATTCTTACATAACCATATCTCTCTAAGGATTCTCTCTCAATTTTGCCTCGGTTGAGAGAAAGCCCGACTTCATCTTGAATAACTATCTTTCTAATTCTTTATTTTGAGAGTAATTCACACAACCCTCTTAATACTCTCATCTTTGCTACTACAAAATCTAAGTAGTTGATATTTCAATGACCAACACTATGCGCTATACATCAAAGGTTGCCTTATGTGGCATCTTGTATTTATAAATGGATCTTTTAATGGAACCTTTTTTTATCTTACAACACACGACTACTTTTCCTTTTATACCATGTCTTAATCCCATTTTACCGATCTTATTGTGAGACTTGGTTTGTTCTACATCGATGACCCCAAATATTTAAAAAATATCATTTTCCTAATTTTTAACATCACCACAGAAAGCTCATATCTATAATGACCAGTACTTATATTTTCACTAAATTTGCTCATATACTCAATCTTATTGTGAATATGGTTCAGGCTACTCGGCCGGATCTAAAGGTTCGGTTTGATTAGGATGATTCGGCTCAAAATAAGTTTAAATTGAATTGGGCGAACATTTGGAAATCTATTCGGCTCGATGGCTTCACAGGCCTTGACCCAGAAGCTTTATTATTATTAGCCCAGAACCCGTACTTAATTTAATAACATAATCCGAAGTCCCCAAACCCATTATCATGAAAGACTACTTGCCCCAGTGATAGAAAATCATAATCATGCTTGAATAAATCAACATGAAACCTCTGACCAGGAATCTTCATTGTATAAATCGGATCCCAAATATTGGAATCACTTATAGTGCAACCATCGGAATGCATCAACAATTTTTTCCTGACACAGAACAACAATCAAATCCTTTAAAGCACTTTCCCAGGAAGTAAGTGTCTCCTGATTGATCTACACCAGGGAGGTTGAATCCCACAGCAGATACTAGAGGCGGATTAAGATTGGATGAATATATGAAAACAAGAATCAAGTTCTTGCAGTTTGTTTCAGGAGGAGAGGCCGAAATCTTATGTGTTGGCGTAGCTAGGCTTTTGCTTGTTTAATATTTCTAATGTTACATCTCTTATTACCTCTATTAATAGATCTCGAGATATTAGAAAGCATAACTTCGTTAACTAACGAGAGCCAACAGTCGCAAAACTCAAAATTTATTTATTCAATTCTTGTCAAACCAATTAAATAAACTCCTTTAAGACAACTTGACTTGTTAATTAATCTTATCAAATTAATTATACAAGTTCAACTAACAAAATTGATTAATTGAACTAACAAAATTACAATGAATTCAAGGATTCGTCCAGTATTTACATCTCTAATTTGTAATATAATTTATTGTCGAGAATTCCATGGTTATAGTCAACTTAATTAGCAAGTATGGTTTTAATTTTTAACTTGAAATATAACAAACATCACTGTATGTGTGTGACCTTCCCCAACTGGAATAGTAGCAATAAAAGTATAATAAACTATAATTTGACCGTGTTATTGTTATATAGATTCTGCATGGGATCTAGCAATCTAGCATAATCCCTTGTATTATCTTGAGACCGCGACTAAAAGTAATTACAATTACTATTATTGAATGTTACGTTTTATGTAATCACATTTAACTAAACTAGTAAATGAATTATTACAACAATTGTTGCAATGGACATAGAAATTATTAAGCTCCGTATTTAAAATTTGATTTTCCACTCCCACTTGCCCTTGGGCAGTTACTTTCTGAGTTCCTTTGTCTCGAGATCTTTAGTCGGTAACCATGGCGAGAAGTGTGTCATGGAAATACGCAGGCACACTCTAACTATGAATCATGCGATGACCGGCGATGTCCGATTAAACATTAGCCATGACTCTCAGAGAGGCTTAGAGATCCTTATGTCAAGGATGGACAAATTCGCTACTCAAAATATACTCAGGCATCTACTACTATACTCAGCTGTGTTACCTAACATATGCAGTGATCTCGCTTAAAGAGCGGGCGTTTGACGATCCAAGTACAAAGCTTTCGTATAACATAGATAGTTATATCACGTAGGTCTAAGAATCGCTAAACTTCAACACTTCACTTAAAATTCATGAGACAGAATATACACTTATCTTCTATATAATTTTAGCAGATAAATCAGCTCGCAATTATACAGGCGTGTAGCCCATAAGATTAATTAGACTTACAAGCTCTCATGATCTAAGAAAGTGATGTCATTCGAAATCTTGGTCATCAAATGCTAGTTGCCCCAAAATTCAAGCATCGACCCGGGAAAAAATTTGGATATCCCTCGTTTCTAGACTTGAAGAAGAGGCTCTCTTGTTAATGCTTCTCAAGTTACTCTCTAGAAAGGCAAACTTACCTTAGGATTTATTGTTTCAGCCACCCATGGAATAATAAGCGGCATATATGATTGAATTACGCATCAATATAATGTAGTTACTTGTCAGTTAGCCAAGACAATAATTACTTGTTCAATCAATTGCTTAACTTGTTCCACTAGAAAGCTAAATGAAGCGCTCCAAAGCCCAGACGCTTGCATCGTTCGGTTTCTTCTTAACTTTGATCTTGTGAAATGAAATTTGAGTTCAATCACGAGGAAGAAGATATCCACTCGAGATGCTCGCTTAAGTCCACCGTGAATCCTTTGGCTTGCATGAAGCTCTTAGTTCCTTTAGGACAAGGCTGGGCGGTTATTACAATCACATTTCTTAACCCGAGCTACTTCTGACTAGTCTCGTCCCGTCTACTCGGTCTACCAAACCATGGAATGCGTGATAGTTAAGTTATCTGATGTAGTCTGATCTTGGTATGGGCAAAATGGGTTTTAAGCATTTTGCCATAAGCTTTTGCCTTGAAATTGTGGACATTACCATCTGGATCCGGTTTTAACTGCCAAAGAAGCCCACTTACACTCAATGGCGAACCTTACTAGTTAAGTGTAAGCAAAGAACAAAACACCGTTTTGGTATATATAAAAACACCATCATATTTTATGGCGATTAGCCATTTCTCGGAGTTATCATCGGGTAGGTTTACAACACAACTAAAAATTATTGTAAAAAATACATCTATCTTCATTATTCTTTGTACAATTCAAGCTTTTTAGTATACTCTCCGAGTATAATAGACTCAGCCCCATTAATGAATTACTTGACTAATCGTGTTTTATATGGGACAACTGTCCATGACACCATTCTCACATTCAGTTCTGATGAAGAGAGACCCGACAAATGATGCATTCCTATGGAAGTATAGTTACCTCTATTCTCTTAAAGTTACTATAAAGTGTTTTCCGAATCCGCATGAATACCTTTAGTAAAACCACACAATTCGTATTCACGGAGATGCGTGCTATATCATGGTGTAGCGACCCACCCAGTCTCGGCCATGCCCAAGTTGAATCATCGACTTAACCTGTACACGAGTCATCAATCGATGGATAACATAAAATCACTTCATTTAGCCATTAATAATAACAATACACCTTTTGTCCATCTTGGTAAACTAACAACACACCACACGAAATCACATCATCAACATAAACATGCATCAACTTTTTGAATAATCTGAGAAAACAATACACAACATAGTCTTGACCATAAATCATAGTGGTAATATGTCAAGAGCATACATTTCAATATACAACATAAAAGTTCTAGAAACATAACAAGAGGAAACAATAGGAGAATGATTGTTGAGGACTTCCTATGCCGCCACCGCCTCACCTCGATCTTAAGTGCGCGGCGACAGCGCGACTCACCGGCCCGACCTCCCGGAGAGTCACTCCTAGAAACCTAGACATAAAAGCGTCCTTCCCATAAGAGAATAGGGAGTAAGCTGGGAAGTTTAGTGAATACAAATACCACAAATAGTATCCAACCACATATAATCATACTCATATATAAGAACATATGTATAAATATTAATAAGGCTACTCAATGAACAACTACTCCCCAAATTACATAGTAACCTCTTGTTAGAAAGCGTCAACTAGAGATCGCTTAACGCCACGCGCCATTCACTAGAAATGTAACCAACCGTTACGTACTAATATTGCTTTAATAGTATCTTGGTTGCTCGGTGGATTATTTCGAGGGAGAAATAAAAAATTTGAAGTTGATAGAAAATACAACGAATCGGTCGGTTGGTAGCATATTCGGTTTGAAATTTTAAAGTTGTGTCGAATGGAAATGATATTATTTGGGTGGTAATATAATTTGAAGTATAGGAATGTTGATGTTTGAAGGTTAGTTGTGAGAGATAAGTTAAAGCAATGTCGATTGAATTAAAGCATTAGGGTTTCACCATATAAAGCTAATGGGCCAACCCGGTAACCCAGCAACCAACCCAGATCCCAAAAAGAAGAAGGATCGGCCTTCTCCTTCACGCCTAGAGCCTTAGCAACCTCCCCCCCCCAACTGAAATTTCTTTCTCTAAATTTCTCTTAAATCTACTTAAGATTTGGACCTCAAATTTACGGGAGAGTTTCTCCTCGTCATCCTTTTCGATTCAAGGTAAAAAAGGTGGATCTTTTGAGTATTTAAATGAGTTCGGTTGAGTTGACTTTTTGATGACTTTTTAGATTTTTGAATTTTATTGCTACTCTTGATTCTTAGGCCTTAAATTAGTTGGTTTTTGAGTTAAAATTAAGAGTTTGAATGAGTATTTCTTGATGTTTGAGGGCCGTTGACTTTTTGGGGATTTAGTTTGACTTCGGCTTTTGTGGGTTATTGGCCCTTATAATTATTATCCCAGAGGCTTAGATTATAGTATAAGATGATAATAATCAATTTTAGGGTAGGAAGTGTTGAGTATAGTTGAGTTGACTTTGGAGTTGACTTTTCTAAAATGTTGTTGAGAGTATAAATATGTTATTGGACCTTTATTAAAAGATTGATTGAGGTGGAAATTTTGATTTATAAGTTGTTGTTGGAGGAATATATTTTGAAATTAGTTTATTAGATTTTGAGTAGTAAAAGCGGGCTTGGGATTTGAGGTTGTTAGAGAAATGGGTTTAATTAGTTGGAAAAGTTAATATTTTGGGTTGATTGAGGTGGTTGAAAATGTTGGGTATTTTGGATTAAGGTGTTGGCTGATTATGGGATTTAGTCGGGATAGTTGAAATTTGTCATTTTAATGGTCATTGAAACATAATTAGTCATCTATACTTATGTTGTCAATTTGTAACTAAAATGCGTTGAAAATTCAGGAATTGAATTAAGATAAGGGTTAAAATTATTGTGAGTAGTAATTGTATTTCGGGTGTTTTGATTAGGCCCAGCCGGGCGATGGGAAAGGCACTTGGATACGTTAGGCGGGGACGTTTCTTATTGCCTTTAACCAAGGTGAGTACTTATCGCGAGATGCTACTGCACTTTACTTTAAAATTGGCATGAAGGAACATGTCATTTGTAGGCCCTTGATTATGCTGAGAATGATATACATGTCATTGTAGTATGATTATGGCAGGAATGATATACATGACATTTGTGGTATGAATATGTGTGATTCATTTGACGTGAGCCATGATATGATTGTGTGATTATATTTCGGTGGCATTGAAGATTTGCTTGAGGTAAGTAATAGCTTGAACTCTAACTTCACCGTTTCTTGTGTTTTGAGGTGGCCTTGTCGGCACTTTTATATTTTACGTGGCCTTGTCGACGCTTTTATATTTTACGTGGCCTTGTCGGCGACTACGTGGCCACTATCGGCGCCACGTATTTACGTGGCCTTGCGGTGATTACAGTTGATTTTTGATTGTGAGACGTTTTGGCTGTGTGCTTTGTTATTGGTTTAGAATAGAGTAGTTAGTTGCTCGGAGGTGTTTGTTGGAGTTATACGTGACTTTGAGGTGACTTGATATTAGGATATGACCCTATAGTTTGGGATGATTAGGGGGTTAGGTGGCTATAAACTTCGCTACGGGATATGTAGCTATTGGCCTTAGACTTCTGATATAAGAGGCGGTATGACTCTTATGATCACTTCTTTGTGTGCATTATCGGTGTGGCATTATACTTGAGTGTATAGAAATGCGGTTTGTCCTTATACTACGGTATAAGAGTGAGAGTATGAGTCTTTTTGATAACTTTCTTTGTGTGCATTGTAAATTAAGCCTTATACTTAGTCTATAAGTGCGGTTCCGGCACTTACTCTTGGTACATAAAGCGGTATGACTCTCTATGTTCACTTTGCTGTGTGCATTGTCGGTGTGGCTTTATACTACGGTATAAGTGCGGTTGGCCTTATGCTTGTTATAAGGCGGTGTTTATTAAGTTTGGTCCATTCCTGCCGGGTAGGCCAGTTGAGCATATCTTGCATTAGAGGATGTATACTTGTGGAGATATGAGAGATAGATGGTTTGATAACTAGAGTTATAATTAAGTTGTTAGTCTCGTGATTTTATTACTTAGATTATTATTGCCTTATTGAGACTTTGTATTATATATGTTGACATGTTATTTAATTTTGTATATTGTTGTATGATCTGTTTTTTGACTCATTTATTGGTTATGGATATTGTCTTTGATTATACTAGGTATTTGCCTTGATGAATTATATCGAATTAGGTTTTCGGTTGATTATTGATAATATTATCAGATTTTTTCTTGTGGATCTAGGTTGGTGGTATCAATGGGTATACATCCTTTAAGGTTAAAAGTTAGGTTGGTTAATGGTTGAGATAAATTTTGAATGAGGGCATTAGGTATAAGGGAGAATTATAAACGAAAGCGTTCATGCTAATATATAGATGATGTTGATGATATTTCCATATATATAGTGGAAAGTTGGATTCAAGCGGGTTAGTATATAAGCATGACCTAACCACGGCGTTGATACCATTGAGGTGGGCACGGTTCGTAGACTAAATGAATAAGTTGGTGAGATAATTCCGTACTTAAGTTATCTAGATTAAGATATCGTTGCTCGGTTGTATTAAGATAATAAAAGCGATTTGGAGGTTCTTATGATAAACGTATTCGGATGTCATAGGAGGTGTATGATTATAATTGGGATGGCACTTTCCGGTGAACTAAAAGATAGTTGGTTGAGTTATTGAAATGTTGAGTTGTGGTAATGTTTGAGTGGTATATTATATCGAAAATTAGCTATGCCAGGAAAGATAACAAATGAAAGATATCTCTTTGTGATTAAGGTGTATTGTGAGTAAGTTGTTGGCGTGGTGTGGAGTTATGTCGGTATTAATTCGGAGAGAAAGCCATTAAGGGAAAGATTTATCTTGTCGGAGGAGCATATAAAACATAACTCTTGGGGTGGATAGTCGTTAAATAGATAAGGGTCTTGAATTATCATACATTTTGTATGAGTAGTAGATTATACGTGATATTTAGCCATTCACTCATCTTTTTAGCTGACTCCTATTTCCCTATGGGGAGGCGTTTTATGTCTAGGTTGTTGCGGGATGACCGAGATGCATTGGCCGAGTAGCTGCGTACCCGCGGAGGTGGCGATGGTGGCTTGAAGACCTTAACAGTCATACTTTTATCTTCTTTGGAGTTTTTGTTGTCTCGAGTTGTAAAACCCATTGGTTGATGTTGTATTTATATTATTACTTTTCAGTTGTTGTAGCGTTGGTTAGTTCACCCGATGGACGAGTTGTATTACTTTTTATTACCCGCGTTAAATGAAGTCATTTATCGTTATACATCGTTGGTGATTAATCCGGGTTGATGCGTTCGACCTCGGGGGGCCGCTTTAGGCGGTCGTCCACGCTAACCATAAAAAATGCATAATCAAATATTCATTCAAATAAAACAACACAACAATCGTTGTATAATCATAACAACTACAACAATCTCATAACATCAATCTCGATAACTTTCGATATATATTTATTATAACCACATGACAAACGCGTACCAAATATATAATCATAATATATATAAAGGTTTCCATCATGAGATTTGTACTCACCGGGCAGCAACTAAAATATCTCACAGGTAATTACGTGCAGTCCGGGCTCAACTCCTATCCAAAGCAATTATATACGTTATTTTACTTTCCGTTTAATAACCTCCCCTTTATATCTATTACATCACAAATAAAGATCAAATATAATCTAATAGTCCCAGTATAATGATCCTAGTTCAAAATGTAGTAAAATGGTCTAACAAAACTGCCCGAATATTTTTATAGCATAAAAATATAATTTTCTCCATTTAAATCCCGATTATTATTATTCAACATCTCATAATTCAAAATAAATATCAAATCAACTTTAAAATTTCAAAATTTATATTTATTTCTATTTATCATATCATTTTCTACCATTTAACTTCAAAATTTTATAATAAATACAAAACAACTTCAGAAATCAAACCTTCTTACACGAATTCGACTCCATTATGATAACAACTTTTACTTAAAAGCAATTTTATAATTTTTGGGAATATATTTACTATTTATTTCCTATTTAAAACATATAAAAACTGAAATTAAATAGGAACAAAAATCAAATCCATTTTTCATATAGCTATCTCTCAAGTGATATACTCCTAAAAATGTTCAAATATATGGTCATAACTTAGGAAATATGGTTCTAATTCTGCACTTAAACTACATAAAGATTCAATCTTTAGTATAATATTCAGTTTTTTACTAACTTTTCAAATTACAAAACAACGTAACATACCATCTAGGCGTAACATATATCAATGTAACAAGCGTAACATATCATCACAGAGTTGTATCATATACCTTAGATGCTTAGATGATAGTAGGAACACTTAAAGCTTGAATTTTTATTATGAGAACTTCACAAGACAAAGAAAAGAAGAAAAAGAAGAAAAAAAAATGAAATGGTGATGAAGATGATGATGATTTGGGTTTAAGGGATATATATAGAGTAAGGAATTAGGCCTACCGTTTGGTATGGTGCTTTATTTCTCCACTTTTTGTCATTAAATTTAATGAAAACGATCCTAAATATATTATTATCCGTGTAACACAATACTACTCATTTAATACTCGTCTCGGTATATCTATTTTATTCCGAAAGTATTTATACTATCTCCGGATCCCACCACCAAACGATATATTTAACATATTTTTAAAGGTTTAAAAGCAATAGCGGGTTATTTCACGCTGGTCATGATGTACGCCAATCGACGCAACATCGCGATTAGGTCATCATCATCATGTAATAGATTCAACCACTCACTCACGTGAGGTCACTTGTGTGAGACCTCAATGAGGTTGCGCCCGTAAATTAGAATCTATCTATTATATAATAGATTTTAATTACCTCGAGCTTCATGACGCATTGTAACTTAACAAGCAAATGACATGTAAGCTTACATGTATATCTTGTGACTAATTTATCAGTATTTGGACTCACCGATGTACAAGAATCAATTCATTACCATACCTTTCGAGATTGTAGGTGGATTCCTTTAGTACTTAATGTGTAAAACATTATGTGTAGAGCGTATCAATAACCTTTAAATAACTCAAGATTCATCTTCACTCTTGAGCCTTTTGATTTCAGTGAAACATCAAGATGAAGATTTCTAACTCCGTTATCGCGTATCTCAAGTTTGCAACTTGGACGCTGGCGGTAGTATAATCGTTTTCCCTTCTTATTCGTTTAAGATGTGAACTTCAAAGACAATCTCAAGTATCCATCATCAGCAGGCATTGCCAAGGAACATTCTTTGGATCACTCACTTAAACACACATGTTACAACACGTGGATAATCAATAAGGAAAAAGTTTGAAATAGACATGAGCATAGTCAACCAATGAATACGTTCAACATGGTCAAAACCAAATATTTGATTAAACATTCATTCATGACTATATGTTCATTTAATGGAAACACGTTTCTTACTTCTGATGAATCACCATCTAGAAGGTAAATAGAGTAAGTTCTATACTCGACTCGTGTATTCCAATTCTATTTTACTCAGATGACCTTAAGTCATCTATTGGAGTATGATTTATTCATATCATCATCTGTCTATTTGCATTAGGCGTTAGCAATGCATCAGGAGTTCTCACATAATATTCATGATATAACCAAAAAGCTCTAACACTGGATTGGTGTCTACTAAGGAGTCACTTGAATACATTCAAGTCATATATTTACTTCCATTCTTCATAATGAAGATACTATAGATACAATGAATTGTAATTCTATAGTTGATGGAAATAAATACCCGATTTCTTTAGACATACACGTGATGTAATCTCAGCATTGGATCCTGGCGTTTAAATTATGTCTACCTGCATAATACTAACGATAATCACACTAAGGCGATTCAAAAGTTTGTTTGTCAAATATAACTCTTGAGTTTTTCTCACGATTGAGTATGGATAAATTTATTTAAAGGTCGTGCAACAACTTTTGATATGTGAAATTATTTGACTCTTTGTGTCTCAACCACGTTAAACACAATCCTTACTTGTATCATTCAACTAATGACACATATAAGGTTAGAATGAAAATTATTTTGGTATATGAAATTGAAAGATTTCATCCATTGTGCTTTAACTTCATTAAACACAATTCCTTACTTACGTATCTTATCAAGTGCGCTTTTAAGATCGGAATGATGTCTCATTCCTTGGATTATACATTTGTCATGTCGATGATACTTAATTCAGAACTTGATAGTATTTATATGGTCATCCCCATACTCTTATCAATTCGATGTATACAAACTAAACCCGATGATAGCGATACCTCCACTAAATCTAGTGAGAGTTGACTCAGTTCATCTAAGCAAGATTGAACGCAAGCCTTGTCAAAGACATATTCCACAAGTATCACTCAATCATCTATTATTCAAAACATCATGTTTTAAAATGAAGATCATAATAACATTCCTTCAATCAGAATCACCTGATACATAGATGGAAATATGTAGTTTTCCATATTAAATATGACATCCTTTTTTACACATACAAGTCCAAAGAAAATAGTTGAAAATCTCAACCACCTAGATGGAGGATTTAAACTGTATGGTTTTATAATGTAGTCACCTAACATTACACAAGGGTTCACTTATCTTTTTTCGTGTAGCAATACGTAATTTATTACGTATTGCTACGAGAAAAAGATGAAGTGAACCCTTGTGTAATGTTAGGTGATACGTTATAAAACCACAGGTTTTAAATCCTCAAAATCCCAGGTGGTTTGAGATTTTAACTATTTTCTTTGGACTTGTATGTGTAGAAAGGATGTCATATTTAATGACAACAGACTACATGTTCCATCATCAATATCGGGTGATTGATTGAAGGAATGTTCACCATGCTCTTCATTTAAAAACATGATGGGCTTTTGAATAATAGACAATTGGTGATACTTGTGGAGATATGTCTTTGACAAGGCTTGCGTTGATCTTGCTTAGATTAATGAGTCAACTCTCACTAGATTTGAGTGGGAGTGCGTTAACACCAGTTTAGTTTGTATCGTGAGGAATTGATAAGGTATGGGGAGGACCATATAAATACTATCAAGTTACGAGATTAAGTATCATCGACATGACAAATGTATAATCAAAGGGATGAGACATCATTCCAGATCTTAAAAAGCGCGCACTTGATGAATCGTAAGTAAGGAATTGTGTTTGGCGAGTTAAAGCACAATGGATAAAAATCTTTTCAAATTTATACCAGCCAATTTTTCATTCTAACCTTATATGTGTCATTCTAGTTGAATTGATATAAGTAAGAGATTGTGTTTAACGTGGTTGAGACACAAAGGAGTCAAATAATTTCATATATCAAAGTTGTTGCCGCATTGCCTTTAAAATAAATTTATCCATGCACCGATTGTGAAAACTTCGAGAGTTATATTTGACAAACAAACTTTGAATGTCTAGTGTGGACACGTTAGTATTATGTCACCGAGGTAGACATAATTTGAGGATCAATGTTGAGATTACATCATTGTTAATACATGCCAAAGGCGAGTATTTATTTCCATCAACTGCAGGTACAATTCATTGTATACATAGTACCTTCATTATGAAGAATGGAAGTAAATATATGACTTGAATGTATTCAAGTGACTCCTTAGTAGACACCAATCCGGTCATTGAGAGCTTTTAGGTTATATCATGAATATTGAGAACTCGATGCGTTGCTAACGCCTAATGCAAATAGATAGATGATTATATGAATAAATCATACTCCGATAGATGACTTAAGGTCGTCGAGTAAAATAAATTGGAATACCGCAGTCGAGTATAGAACTTACTCTAACCTTCTAGATATGGTGATTCATCGAGGAAGTAAAGCAGAGTTCATTAAATGAACTTATATAGTCATGAATGAATGTTTAATCAAATATTTGGTTTTTGGCCACGTATTGAGCGTATTCATTGGTTGACTATGCTCGTATCTATTCAAACTTCCTTATTGATTATCTGAAATTTGTAGCATTAATGTTTAAAGGTCAATTATCAAGAATGTTCTAAGTAATGCTTTCGGTGATGATGGATACTTGACATTGTCATTGGAAGTTCACATCTTAAACGAGAATAAGAAGGAAACGATTATACTACCAGTGTCCAAGTTGCAAACTTGAGATAGAGTATAATGGAGTTAGAATCTTCATCTTGATGTTTGATTGAAATCAAAAGGGTCAAGAGTGAAGATGAATCTTGAGTTCCTTAAAGGTTATTTGGAGCACAGCTACACATAATGTTTTACACATTCAATTACTAAAGGAATCCTCCTACAACCTTGAAAGGTATGGTAGTGAATTGATTCTTATGCATGGAGTGAGTCAAATCTTGATAAATTAGTGCAGATATACATGTAGCTTACATGTCATTTTTCTTTATTTAAAGTTACAATCTTGTCGTAGGCTCGAGGCAATTAAATAAAATTATATAAAAAGATAGATTCTCTAATTGACAATGCAACTCTCTATTAGAGGTCCGTTCCCACAAGTAAGGACCTCACGTGAGTGAGGGTGGTTGGAATCTATTACATGATGATATGATTCACCGCATGTTATGTCAGGATCATGCGTTGTACATCATGACCATGTGAAATAACCCGTTACATTTAAACCTTTAAAAATATGTTAAATATATCGTTTGGTGGTGGGAGCCGTAGATAGTATAAATACTTTCGGAATAAAATAGATATCTTGAGGCCGAGTGATAGTGAGTAGTATTACAATACATTACACAGATAATAATATATTTAGGATCGTTTTCATTAAATTTAATGACAGAAAGTGGAGAAATAAAAGCACCATACCAAACGAGGCCTAACTTTACTCTATATATATATCCCTTAAACCCGAAATCATCATCATCTTCATTTACCATTTCATTTTTTCTTCTTTTTCTTCTTTTCTTTGTTTTGTGAGTTCACCATAATAAAAATCGAGCTTTGAGTGTTCTACTATGCATCCGGCATCTAAGGTATATGATCTGACTCTAGATGATATATTGCGTTATTACATTGATATATTCTGCATCTAGATGGTATGTTACGTTGTTTTTGTAATTTGAAAGTTAGTAAAAAACTGAATATTATACTAAAGATTGAATCTTTATATGATTTTATGGTAAATTAGAACCATATTTTGTTATGACCGACATATTTGAACATTTTAAGGAGTATATCATTGAGAGATAGCTATAATATATGTATGGATTTGATTTTGTTCTATTTAATTTCGGATTTTATATCTGAGAAATAGGAAATAAATAGTAAATATATTCCAAAATTATAAAATTACATTTTTTAAGTAGGGAGTGTTATCATGTAAATTGACTGTGTAAGAAGGTTTTTGATTTTGAAGTTGTTTTGTATTTATTATATAAAATTTTTGGAGTTAAATGGTAGAAATGATATACAAATGAAATAAATATAAATTTTGGAACTTTTAAAAGTTGATTTGATATTTATTTTTGAGATTATGAGATCTAGAATAATAAATCGGGATTTAAATGGAAAATTATATTTTATGATATAAAAATACTAGAACTTGAATTTTGTTGGACCATTTTACTACATTTTGAATTGGATCATTATACTAGGATTGTTGAATTATGTTGATCTTTTATTTTGGATTTAATAGATATAAAGGGAGGTTATTAAGCGGAAGTAAAAATAAACGCATATAATTGCTTTTGGATAAAGTTGAGCCCCGGACACAGCACGTGGACTACCTAGAGATATTTTAGTTGCTTTTGCTCGAGGTGAGTACAAATCTCATGATAGAAACCTTTCATATATATTATGATTATATATTTGGCATGTGTTTGTCATGTGGTTATATTGGAATATATATTGAGTTATTGAGATTGATGTTATGAGATTGTTGTAGTTGTTATGATTATACTACGATTGTTGTGTTGTTTTATTTGAATGAATATTTGATTATGCATTTTTTATGGTTATGTGTAACGACACACTTGAGTGGGCCCCACGAGGTTGGGACCGTGACTGAATAATCAGTCATGACGATGTATGATAAAAATGACTTCATTTAACGTGGTAATAAAAAAGTATGCAACTAGATCCCGTGAATTGAACTAACTTGACGCTACAACAAGCTGAAAGTAATAATATAAATACAAAATCAACAATAGATTTCTATTTCGAGACAATGATAATTATTAAGTACAACAAAACTCAAAGAGGGTAAAAGTATGGTATTTAGGGTCTTCAAGCCACCGTCGCACCTCCGGCGGAGTGCCCAGCGACTACTTTCGTACGTCGTCACCGGTCGTCATGACAAGCGCAGGCATGAAAGCGCCCGCCCATTGGAAATAGGGAGTTAGCTAAAAAAGATGAGTGAATACAAATATCGGGAAATTCTTTCTGAAACCGTACAAACAAGGATAATTGAAGACCGCCTCTGTTGCGACTATCCACCCAAAGTTATATTTATATGCTCTCTAAACCAGAGATAAATCTTTTTTTCCTTAATAGCTTTAATTCATCTGAGACAACTCCGCTATACGTCAACAACACTCACAATACACACTTAATCACGAAGAGAGATATCTTTCTATTTGTTATCTTTACGAAGTATAGCTAATTTTCGATATAATATACCACTCAAACATTCTATTTTACATATTCGACCCCGACTATCTTTTAGTTCACGAGGAAAGTGCTACTCCCCAATTATAATCATACACCTCTATGACATCTGAATGTTTCACTTAAGAACCTCAAATCGTTTTATTATCTTAATACAAATTGAGCAGCATTATGTCTTAATCTAGATAACTTAGAAATGCGATTATCTCCGCCCAACTTATTCATTTAGTCCTACGAAACTTATTCACCTGATGGTATCAACGTCATTAAGTTGGGGTCATAGCTTATATACTAACCCGTTTGAATCAACTTTCCACTATATATAAAATATCAACATCATCTATATATTAGCATGAGCGTCGGTTTCAGTACGCTACCTAATGCTTGCATTCAAAATTTATCTCAACCATTAACTTGACTCAGCACAGCAGCAAGGATGTATAGCGATGATATGACCTGGAATCCACAAGAAAAAATCTGATAATATTATCAATAATCAGCAGTAATTGACATAATTTCGTAAAACCCAGCGCCTAGTATAATCGGCACAATATCACCAACCAATAAATGAGTCAAAAAGCGAGATCATACAACAATATACAAATTAACAACATGTCAACATATAATACAAAGTCTCGATAAAGACACGCAATCACCCATAATAAAATCACGGAGACTCAACAGCGACTATAACTCTAGTTATCAAACCATATCTCGTATCTCCTGATATACCAACCTCTAATGCGCGTATGCTCAATCCGTCTACTGCGGGGAATGGACCAAGCGCTAATAAACACCGCTCTTTATCTTTTAGGAAGTATAAGGCCAACGCCTGCTCACCGTAGTATAAAGCCACGCACGACAATGCACACAGCAAAGTGAACATAGAGAGAGTCATACCGCTCTCTTATACGAAGTATAAGGCCAAACCCCGCCTTATAGACTAAGCCATGAGCCCGCCGCAAATGATACCATGACAAAGTTATCAAAGACTCGTACAGCTCTTGCCGTAGTATAAGGACAAACCCGTGCTTATACACTAAGTATAATGCCACACCGACAATGCACCACAGCAAAGTGATCATAAAAGTCATACATGCTTATCGCAGCAGTCTAAGGCCAATAGCGTCACGTATCGCGAGGAGAGTCGCTTTAACACCTAATCATCGACTATAGGGTCATATCCAAATACTCAGAGTGGCCTCAAAGTCCGCATAACTCCAACCAACACCTTCGAACAACTAACTGCTGATACCGACCCGTAACAAAGCACCACCCGGCCAAAAGCGTCTCACAATCAAAGAAATCAGCGAGTCGCGTGAGAATACGAAATCTGAGGAAGTGCCGAGCGGGGCCACTGATACCCGGCAAGGCCCGCGAGAAAATATAAAGTGCAGAGCAAGGCCACGGAAAATATAAAGAGAAGTCTTGACAAGGCCACGAACACAAGAAAGCGTAAAGTTAGGAGTTCAAGTATTCTTTTACCTCGAGAGCAAATCTTCAATGCCACGAAATATAATCACCTGATCGTATCATGGCTCGCACAGATAAGATCACACATATTCATACCCGCGATGTCATGTATATCATTCTCCATGTCCATACCCTGATGACAATATCATTCTCCATAATCATACCCTGACTGACATGTTCACACAATTTAAAGTAAGTACGTAAAGTAGCACTCGTGAGATAAGTACTCACCTTGGTTAGCAATAAGAAGCGATCCGCTGTCGATCGAGTGCCTTTCCCACGTTCCGCGTCTAATCAAAACACCCGAAAATACAATTACTACTCACAACAATTTTAACCCTTATCTTAATTCAATTCCTGACTTCAACCCATTTTTAGTTACAAATTGACAACTTAAGTATAGATTACTAATTATGTTTCAATAAGAACAAAACCAATTTATTATCTGACTAAATCCAGCTGATAAATGACACATAACCAAAATACCCAACATTTTCAACCAATTTCAATCAACCCCGAAATGTGCTTTTCCAACTAATTAAACCCAGAAATTTCTAACAGCCTCGAATCGAAACCCGTTTACTCTTTCAAAATCTAATAAACTAATTTATTATATTCCTCCGACAACTTATAAATCAAAATTTCCACCTCAAAACAATCTTAATAAAGGTCAATAACATATTTATACTCGGTAACATTTTAAACCCAAAAGTCAACTCAACTATATAACTTTCTACCCCAAAAATTGATATCATCTCTTTATCACATAATCTAAGCCTAGATAATAATTATAAGCAATAATAACCCACAAAAGCGAGAGTCAACTAAATCCCCAAAATTAAAAAGCGTCCTCCAGGCATCGAAATACCAGAGCCAGAGCTCTTAACTTTAACTTTCAAAACCAACTAATTTAAGGCCTAAGAATCGTTTATAGCAATAAAATTCAAATCTAAAAGTCAAAAAGTCAACTCGACGAAACTCACGAGGGAAATACTCAAAAGATCCGACCTTTTTACCTTGAATCGAAAAGGATGATGAACTCTCGAGAAATTTGAGGTCCAAAGCTTGCGAGATGGAAGAGAAATCGGAGAAAGAAATTTCAAGGGGGGGAGTGTTCTTGCGTCTAGGCGTGAAGGAGAAGGCTGATCCTTCTTTCTTTTGGGCTTTGGGTTGGTTATGGGTTAATGGGTTGGCCCATTAGCTTTATATGGTGAAACCCGATCGTTTTAATTCAATCGATACTTCTCGTTTTAACTTATCTCGACAACCAACTTTCAAACATCCCAGCGTTTCATACTCCCGAATTATATTACCGCCCCAAATAATATCGACTTTCCATTCGGTTACAACTTTAAAATTCTCAAAGAAACCGAGAAATATCTTACTTGACATTGATTCGTTGTATTTTACATTCAACTTGAGAATTTTTATTTTTCTCCTCGAAATAATCCACCGGCGTTATACTATTAAAAGTAATGATGCAAAGAGCGGGTTATTCATTATGAATATATGTGTAGGTGTTATATTGATCGTAGTGATGTTGAGCGAGGTTACTATGTAATTTGGGAGTAGTTGTTCATTAGGCCTTTATTAATATTTACCATATGTTCTTATATGAGTATGATTATAAACTGTGTGGTTGGACTCTTTGTAGTGTTGTATTCGCTAAAGCTTCGACTTACTCCACTGTGCTCTATGGGTGGGCGTTTGTATACCAGTTTTCCCAAGGAGTGATCTAAAGTTCTTTGAGGAGGCTGCGTTGTCGGGTTCTGAGACTAAGATCGTAGGTGAGGCGGTGGTGGCCAGGAAGTCTCAGCGGTGCATTCTCACATTGTTTACTCTTGTTATGTTTAAACTTTTTATGTTGTATATTGAGGTCATGTTTCTGACATATTACCACTATGATGTATATTGAAGACTATGTTGTGTATTTGCTTATTATTCAAAGTTGATGTATGTTTATATTGATGATAGCGATTTGTGTGGTGTGTTGTTAGTTGAATAGACAGTGTATTGTTATTATTAATGTCGAATGAAGTGATTTATGTTGTATCCATCGATTGATGACTCACAGTGTACAGGTTGTTGATGATCTTGCTTTCCACAGGCGGCCGACTGAGGGTGGGTCGATACGCGTATTGATACTTCTTACGATCTAAAATGTGGCATTGTGTGGTTTTACTAAAGGTATTCATGCGGTTGAATGCACTTTATAGTAACTTTAAGAGAATAGAGGTAACTATACTTATAGGCAATGGATCAGTTGTTGGTCTCTTTTTGAGAAATTTGAATGCTTGAGAATGGTGTCATGGACAGTTGTCCCATATAAAACACGATTAGTCAAGTAATTCATTAATGGGGCTGAGTCTATTATACTGGAAGTATAAAAAACTTAGAACTGTTATAACTTGACCCGATCCAATTTGTATTGCCGGTAATGTTGTTAAAGAATATGGATTTAATGACATAGATGTATTTTTACACACTTTTTTAGTTGTGTTAGCAAAACTACCAGATGATAACCGAGAAATGGCTAAGCGCCGCAAAATATGATATAGTTTTTATATATACCATGAGGTTTTGTTCAGCATTACCTTAACTAATGGGATTCGGCCATTGAGTGTAAGTGGGCTTTTGAGAAGAAACCCGGATCAGGATAGTAATGTCACAATTTCGAAGGCAAAGATTATGGCAAAATGCATAAAACCCATTTGCCCACATTGAAATAAAGACTATGCTCGGATAATCTTAACCATCGGCGATTCCATGGTTTAGAGACCGAGTAGATGGATGTGAACTTCAGATTGTAAGTAAGCTTTACAGTTAAGAATGTGATTATAATAAAAGCGCCTTCCGACTTCGCGTGTCCTAAAAGGGAACTAAGAGTTTCATCTGAAGCAAAGGATTCACGTGTGGACTTAAGCGAGCATCTCGAGATGGATATCTTCTTACGTGATTGAATCAGATTTTCATTTCCACCGAGATCAAGAAGAAAGCCAGGCGATGCAAGGTTGATTGGAGCTGGATTCATTTACTTCTAGAACAAGTTAGCGATTGATTGAACAAGGTAATTATTGTCTTCTGATCACGATTGCTAACTTCATTATGATGATCGTAATTCAATCATATAGTCATTTATTATTCCATGGATGGTTGAAATAATAAATCCCAATTTGCGGTTCTAGAGAGGCAACTTGAAATAACAAGAGCCTCTTCAAGTCTAATAGGATATCAAATTTTTCTGATCGGAATCTTTGAATTTTTTTGGGGCAACTAGCATTTGATGACTTGACGTAGTGATTGAATGATGATCGTTTTCTTAGATCATGAGAGCTAGTAAGTCTAATTAATCTTATGGGCTGCTCGGTTTGTAAATTGAGGAGCTAGATTGACGGATTGCAAAATTATAGAAGATAGCCATATATCGTGTCCTATGAATTTGTAGAGATCGACGAAGTTTAGCGATTCTTGAACCTCATTATATAGCCCATCTATGTTATATGAGCTTTGTACTTAGATTTTGTCATCCAGCGTACTTGCTTAAGCGAGGTCGGAAGCGGCATATGTTAAGGCTTACGATTGAGTATAAAGTAGTAGATATCGATATATTATAAGCGGGTGTCCATCCTTGATATCTGGTGAATCTCGAAGCCTCTCGGAGGAGTCATGGCTAAATTGCTGGCGCACGGTTTATCGTCCGGTTTATGATTATGATTCATAGTTAGAGTAAAGAAAGTCATGGGTATTTCATGACCGCAGCCTACGTAGTTGCTTTGTGACTAAAGATCGCGAGACAAAGGCGTAAAATGTCGTCGAGGGCAAGTGGGGTGTGGAAATCCAATGAATATTGGTTTTTAATAATTATGTCCATTGCAACAATTGTTATGACCAATTCATTTACCTAGTTTTAGTTAAAATGTGATTACATAAGCGAGAACATTCAATAATAGTAATTGTAATTGCTAGTAGGTGTCTCAAGATAATACAAAGGGATTATGCTAGATTGCTGAATCCCGTGCATGTCGATATAATAATAATAATGGTCAATTATATTGTTATCACGATTGCTACTATCGAGGCTAGAAGGTCTGCATACAGTGATGTTGAGTTATATTTCATGTATAAAAATTAAACTATACTTGCTAATTAAGTTGATTACAATCAATGGAATTCACGATTAAGGATAATTATATTACAGAGATGTAAATAATTGGAATGAACTTGAATTAATAGACTTGTTAGTTCAATTAATCAATTTGTTAGTGAACGCCATAATTAACTGACCAAGATTAGTGCTGTCGGTTGTCTTAATGAGTTTATTTAATTGGTTTGATAAGACTAATTAAATAATGAGTTTGCTTAATAGGCTTGGCTCACCGTTAGTTAACGAGTTATGTTTTCTAATATCGAGATCATTAATAAGGCATTACATGTAAATATTAGAAATAATAAAACAAAGCAAAAACTAGCCACAACACATGATTCCATTACTCCCTCACTCCTTAGAGAGGGTGAAACAAATCAGAATCTGAGAACTTGATTCTTGTTTTCGATATTCATCCAATCTTAATCCAGGATTCTAGCGGACTCGAGTGTGGGGGATTGACTCCCTCTGGTGTGGACTAACTAGAGGCACTACTCTGGAGTGCTTGAAGATTTGGATTGCTATTCTAGGCTTTGGAAAAAATTGTTGACAGGACTTCCGATGGATTGCTATAAGTGATCTTATTATTTAGATCGATTTATACAATTTAAAGTGATCTTGGTTATGTTTTGTATTGATTTTTATTCAAGTATGATTATGATTTTCTATCAACGCTGGGGCATGGGGTAGTCTTTCATGATAATGGGTTTGGGGACTTGGATTATGTTATTAAAATTCAAGTATGAAGTGCAGGCTAATAATAGCAAAAAGTTTGGGGGTGAAGGCACAGCCAAACCATCAGGCGAATATATTCCAATGTTGGCTCAATTCGGAACTCGAACTATTTTAGGCAGATATCTGAGATCAAGCGAACCTTTAAATTCATTTATAGCCCCAACTTCACGTCATGATAAGATTAGTACATGGAGTGTAAATTTAGTGAAAATATAAGTATCCGTATTATAGATATGAGTTTAGAGATGTTGAAAATTAGAAAAAATGATATTTTTAAATATTTGGGAATTGATGATGTAGAATGGAAACTGATCTCACAATAGATCGAGTAAATGGATTTAAGGCCGGATGGTATAAAAGGAAAAGAATGTAATGCGTGTGTTGTAAGATAAAAAAAGGTTCTAAAAGATCAGCGATAAATACAAGATGCCACATAAGGCAACCTTTGATGTATAGCGCATGAGTGGTCATTGAAATATCAACTAATTTAGATTTTAGTAGCAAAGATGAGAGTATTAAGAGGGTTGTGTGGAATTACTCTCAAAATAAAAAGAATTAGAAAGATAGTTATTCAAGATGAAGTCGGGCTTCTTCAAGCGAGGCAAAATTGAGAGAGAATCATAGAGATGATATGGTTATGCTTGAAGACATTGAATAAATGCTGAAAGCAAAAGATGTGAATACATGATAGATTGATAGTTATAAATGAGCGTAGATGTTAAAGTAGACCGAAAAAAAAAAAGTTTAAGAGAGACTATATCAAAGTATGTTGAATTTATGGGTTTAACAAATGAGATCCCCAAAATGTAGAATTGAATAGAGACATCAATTCCATTCGACATATTACAAGTAACAAATGTTTGTAAAGATACACTAAAATAGGGTGACATAGAAAGCTTAAGTTATTCTCTTATTCAAGTAAAGATTAATGCTACCTTGTTCTAGATGATGTAGTTATTTAGAGAACTAGTGTTAAAAGAATTTCTTTCTTTCAAAACTTAATAGTTTGGCAAGGGATGACAATGTTAACCCAACGGACGTGTACAATCCCATCCATGCAGATTACGTGTTTTATATATGCGGATATTGAATCAAAAGTTATTGGCTTTTCATTTTCAAAAACTCGCTCAGGTACGACTATTGTGCAGTATAGGGTAAACCTTTCATTGTTACCTACCACGTATATATAAATATGAAAAATAAATTAACATACATATTCATTTTTTTATTTTTTTATGTTTGGTATTTACTCTATTACATTTATAAATTTATAGTTCATGATATATCTATTCTTTTAGTGATAAATGAGTATTAATATCCCGGTGAATTTGTTTTCAAAAACATTATCATAATAATGCGTGTAATTCAATTTAATTATGTATTAATTTTTTCAAAGTGAAGTCGATCAACAAATATTTTTTTATTCTTCATTCTAATTAGATTCATTTTCTTTTCAAAGGCTCTATTTTTATTTATATATTTTCTTCCATTTTTTTGTGTAATTAAAAAGTTACTTATGATAAAATTTCGCTCAAAAACCAAAAGCGTAAATCAAAAATAAATTGTAAGGAGTAATTTATGTACAAACAACCCACAAATGAGAGAACCACACCGCCGAGGAGTTTTTTATATTAGGGTGGGTTGTGTAGTATGTCAATAGTTTCAAGAAGAAGTCGAGATGCATTTTAGGTTTCATGAATAAAACATAGATTAGGATATTGATATAACAGGCGGCTTTCCCAATCCTGCCATTGTATCCGCAACCGCTAATGTCCACACCACTCAAATTAAACGGATGAATTAGATACATTGAAAAGTAGAGTTTCGATTCTAATGCTAAGTAGAAGTTGTAGACGATTTGGAACTTGTTACAATATAGTTGAAGCATCAGTAGAAGAGATTTAACTATAAGATAAATTACTTACCCCAAATAAAGGGTGGGAATGCAAATGATCAACATAACTGTATCATATTGAACCTAACATAATGTTAACCTGATGGATAGAACCAGTTAGCCTCCGACTGCAGAAACTCACTGATGATGGCTTAAATATTAAGTTATTTTCGGATAATAAAAATAACAAGTCAATATTATTTACATTGTGAATGTCGATATAAGATAAATAAATGTGTTCAACTTGAAGAATAGAAGATGCAAATATAAAATGAATGATAACAAAATTGTAGTGACCTTAGGCTGAATCACAATTTCCATCAATGCCCACAAATAACTAAAGGGAAGTATCAATCTTTAGGATTGTACCACTGTATTAACCAACAAAAGTTGGCAGCATCATCTCTCTTTCATTCTTAGGCTTTCATGAATCGTAGATCCAGGCCATGGACTGCACTTAACCACAATGCCTTCTTTATCTGATCATGAATTGACTATTAATGCTTTCACTTCTTACTTCAGCAAAACAACCTCATCATCTTTGAGTTCAAGAATGAGATATCGATGTCCTATGTCCTTGCTCAATGATTTGTTTATTCAGTGGCGATGTTCCATCAGATCGCGGGGTTATTTTCCCACAGTTGCCTGGATCAAACTCTCAAACTGCTTACAGATGAGCTGAATATCCTTCGGTCACTTTCTCAGCTTGTATATAACAAATTCAGATTTACTGCATACAAAGAACAAGCAGTAGAAAAATTAAACAGCACAAATTTTCAATGGATATCAAATTTGACCTATTTGGATGTAAAAGGAAAAAAAGAAAATTCACATGTATGCTAAATGAAGATTACCGGGAATTGCATTAATAGTATCTATCTGAATTCGCCTAGAAAATGATATCACCATGCAAAAAAATTGTAACACTAATCTGATTTCAAGAGCAAACAATACAAATTATGTTGTTTTCAGCAAGGCACTATAACTCTACCATAATAAAATGACATTCCAACATCCTAAAAGTTGTCATGTTATAAATGAATCCTTTCCTACTTCAGCAGGCCTTAATCTAATATCTGAACTATCCTTGATATATAGCACAATTCCATTATCTTACTCCAACAAATTCAGTA